>JASKGM010028715.1:3472-64027 GCA_034509205.1 Ceratonia siliqua | reverse complement strand
TACATTCTTTTTTCAGAATCAACTTCTCATTCTATAAAAGTCATTCTTTTTAAAGAACATCCGAACAAGCCCTAAATGGTTAGAGAAAGGGCATGCGTTCATACTTTTTAGATGAGCACGTTTAGATGTCTATTTACAAGAGGGAAGTAGTAGAGTTTTCTTATGAATGAAGTACTTTTGGATGAGCGAGTCCATGATCATACACAAGATTTCAGAGATCTATGATAAAACCATAATACTAAACGTAGTTTTGCCAACCAAAATGGCATATAAAAAGAAAGGGGCAAAAAGACAAATCTTAGTTTGTTAATTCTGCAATCAAGCACTTAGTGCTTGCTATTTTTCCACCAGTAACTGTGTTAACCCGTCTCACTATACTTCTCAAAATTTACCACATTGTAGAAGGCCAAGTTCAAGCCTCCTCTGCCTGTTGACTCTTGCAATGAATTCATCAGCCCTTTTGTTCAATTCATCAGAAGCAGAAAGCACACCTAGTTCTCCTCTTTCTTCCACATTGTCCTCGTCTTTGCTTACTTCTCTAGCTCCCTCTAAGCGCCGTCCATTTTCCCCATTCATGTTCACATATTCTGCAACATGTTTCTTCAATTTTTTAGCTTTCTTGACATGAAGAGTGGGAATTTGTGGCCTTTGAGTTTGGCTGGTCTGGATGTACTCATCATAGTAAACATCAGTGGTTGAAGAGGAATGTGAAGAAAGGATTCTGGAGTCTACTATTAGGACAAAAATGATGAGGTTGCCTATGATGAACAGCAACTTTGAGCTCAATAAGACTGAAATAAAACTTGGAACGTACACAAAGAAGAAGACCCTCACCAGAGAAGAAAGATAGGGAAGGCAAAAAGCGATACAGCAGAACACAGTGCAAGTTAAAGCAGTCAAGGAATAGAAATACAATTTGTCCAGGAACCGACGCCTCTTGCGTCTATTCATGGCATGAATCTTCTTGATCTGGATAGGATCCATTGAGCCCAAGTTACCCTTTAAGAGAGGGTCTTTAGACTTTGGAGAATATGAAGAAGAATTTTCTTACTGAACGTTGAGCATAAATGACACATAATTATATAGATTAGGGAAGGGGTTGATTGGTAAAATGGCTCACATGCTATTTGATCATTATTTGTAAGGAATTAACGACTTTTTACAAAGCCACAGGACATGGTGGCGTGGCGTTTTGTTGGCCGTTTTTTTTCCTTTTAAAATTACAATTATTTAGTACCCTCCACCTCTGTTTGAGTCCAGAATTAATTATTGCTGGTGTGGATGGAACGCCTTCTATAATTAATTTTAGCTAAATACTTTTCTTTTGTGATAAGTTGACAAGATTCATTAGCTTTAGAGTGGCTGCTAACAAAGATGATCGTTAAACAAAATACTCGTAATTGCTTCTCTGATTGTGATTCCACATCTATATGAATTTCTGGGTTATTGGGTGCCAAACAATATTATCCTTATCATCTGCATTTCTTTTTAGTACAACATCCTCATTTAAGAAATGAAATGTTCTAATTGGTATTCATTGGAAACGGAATCTCATCTAGAAAGCATCTGTATCTCTTTTTTTCTTTCTTTCTGTGATCTTACTCGAAGAGAGGTGGGATAGATTTTGGTTAAAGGAGCTCTTTAGCTTTTTCTTGTCTTGTGGCAGAAGGCTCATTATTGAGCGGAACAGATACGAATGCAAAACTATGAGAGAATAAGAGGGCACAAGGCAGTGTCAGAGAAGAAACATGCTTAGTTTTGTGAACAAAGAGCTGATAAGGACTCGGTGTCAGTAGACAGTAGCTACTTTATCATACTCACGTGGGTTTTCATGGTTCATACATCTCAAGATGATAGCTTAATGATAACTTCAGAGTTGGTTTCTTTTCAACAATCCTGACTGAAAGTTTAAATTGCTAAAGAATAGACGGTAATATAACTTGGATAAATAATGGTATATATAACTGCGACCGTTTTACTGCATGTTCATGGTGAAGTGTCAATCTTAAAAAGGCCATCTCCAACTTGCTAGAGTTTTCTAGAATGACCTGAGAGACGTGCATGGCAATGGTGGCTCTGGTACGATAAAGAATATATTAGCAGCAAGTGTCTGATTGGTTGATAGCATAGTCATCTTATTAGCTTTATTAGTCATTTCAAAGCGCAAAGGCTCTTCGGATATGGGACGGCGTGTGTTTTTATTATGTCAAAAGTTGCCAAAAAGCATTTCGGTTGCCACTAAAATATCAAATATCTGTTATGCCACGATTTTTGTACAAAGGTCATAGGATAAACTGCTTTTGCTAAAGGGAGAAATCCTTCAAAGCTGCATTTGAGACAGAAAGCGTTCATACATAAAACTATTTATGTAAGTAGACGGTAAATACTTGATTTTGTCCGGATAAATTTTAAAATTTTTAAAGTTTCGACCTTCCGTCACGTTGTGACATAGACATTGATCTTGGTTAAATTATTTATATAAAACTATTCCTTAATCATAGTAAATTTACCTTACTATAAACAAAAATAGTGAATTTAACTGCAATTAGCAAATTAGTTTGAGCCATTAATCTTGCAGCCATTCACGCCTTAACATTAATAGGATGTATAAGAAAAATGGAAAATAAAAAGTAAAGTTTCTTTTGTTGTACATGAATGAATTGTAAGTGTTAAAAAGTATTAGTTCTGGGGCCATATTTTTTAATACTAAGTATTAAATAAATATCAAAAATTTAAATTCTCACTCAACCTAACATTTGTATTGTTATTTATTGATAAAAAAATAAATTAATCCAACTCCTCTAAAATTCTCTTTCAAAAGATCTTAAAGCTCCATTGAACACCTAAAAATGATTTTCTCAATTTATTATAAACTTCACTTATTTGATGTATAGTTAATTCATTCGGTCCATATATTACTAGTTAATTTATGATTATATTATCACAAACATTAAAAATTATAACTAATTAAATTATTAGTGAGATCGTTATCTTATTTAAAAAAGATTAAAGTTGTAATAAAGTGATATAATAAAAGCGTTGTAAATTAGCAAAAAGAAAAAGAAGGTCGTAGGTTCGACTTATTTTTTTTTTAGTAATAAATTTGGGCATGGGTGGAGTAAAATCTCATTGAAGCCCACTAGTATTTTATGTGGACTGAGCTGAATTATAGTAAATTGGGTTTAAAAGCAAAAGCCCAAAAGGAGTGCAAGGTTGTTAGCACGTACAGCGATACCTTCCAAATGAGTAAATGTACAATATTTCCATCATATGGTGCAATAGTAATTCTAATCCTATCACGTGATCATATTTTTTATCAAAATAAACATTACGTGACGTGATCAAAGTGCCATGCGATGTTTGTATTTTTTTCCCTTCTACAAAGGAGCATCATGGGCTTGGAATTGAGTGTTACATGGGAAACGTAAATGACATTTGATACATACATATACATACGTACACATACATGAATATGATACAAGAAGAGTATAGTGGGAAGTTTGAAGCCTAAGCCAACGAAGAAGCAGAGGAAAATGTTCTCTAAAACTCAGAAGCCATCAACCGTACGCCCTTCAATACGCCTCATGATGATCACCCTGTCCCCCGCATATACAAAATCCCATATTATTAACATCATATATACATTCCAAACGAAACATGACAAGATATGAACTCACTTTCTTGGGTGTGACAAAGTCCACGAACTTCTTCTTGCCGACCTTAGCGCCGTTAGACTTAGCGGACTTTTCTGTTTTGTGGATGTGGAGGTTATGGTCCCGGTCCCTCCCCGTTACGTATTTCCTGATGTGCTCTCTCACGAACTTTTCATACAAGAAAGCAGCCCCATTGAATTTTGGCAGAACCAGCCATGCCACTAACAGTAGCTTCCCATCGTACCATATTGGTATCCTGTTCATGTTCAATTCATTGTTATCACTTATGATCCCTTCATTGAAAAAGACTTTAGTTCAGAGTTCAGACTCACCACTCTAGAAGTGGTTGTAGAACCATTTCCGCAAGCATCAGAAACGAGTATATTATCCAATAAGACAGCCACTGCTCGTCATCCACCTTCGATGGGCTCTCTATAGCCACCACCGATGCATACCTATAATATAATTGACACCCACATAAAAAACATACAGGGGAAGACCGAAACAAAAGTATAACAAATCATATCGATACTTACAAAGGATACAATAACGTCAACACCGGCCTGCAAATACAATAATATGGAACATATATATTAATCACTAGCAATTTCGATCGATTGTAAGAACAAAGGAATCTGGAATTTGCATTTGCATATATACCCAGCAAGAGAATGAAGATGGGTTATCAAGGTCCACAACTTCCCCATATTAGTTCTTCTGCCCTGTCGAAAATTTTACACAGAAACCGATTGGACTCAGAGCGTCAACTTTGAGGTATGCGGCAACTAATTAACTGAAAGCGGAAAACTTTCAGAGCTTCGAAAGCAAGGGAAGGTGGCCGCCGTGACCAATCACCTATATCATACCACAGAGACGGGGACACGTGGGAAGAGAGGAGCAAGGATCGGATTCTGCCTTCAACATGTCACTCTCAGTTTAGCACCGTCCCTCGCCATCTGTAATCATCTCGTCTGGAGAATGTTTTAAATATTCCTATTTTGAGAATCACCAAGTTCTTTGCCCAAAGTACAAGCCACGTGTACACGTCTCCTGAGAACATAAAGTCGGTGACACGTGTACGCATTTTGAGTCACCGGATCCTATGTGCTGGTTTTTGCGAAGTGGAAGGAACGGATAATCCACGGACAAGGACTTTACACTTACTAGGTGTATTAATTCACCACGGACAAAGACCGGTGCCCCCAAAGTCTTCCTACCGCTAACCGCCCCAGGTCCCACCAATTCCCACCAGGTCCCACCTACTCAACTATACAAGGGCCATCTTATAGTTGGACCACATATTTTGGTTACCATAGAAGACTCATCTTGTACTCAGCCCAGTAAACTTTCTAAATTAAACAACTCTAGGCCCACTACTATATAATATAGTCCAGAAGTCTCATCCTTGGCCCAATTCCCAATCCAAGAAGCTCCCTCTTTTCGTTGGGTTGTTCTAATATGTCTTAACTATATATGGCCAATTCAATTTAATTAACCCTAACCAAGTCTATTTTTCTTCCTCGTCTAAACGACCCTGATTGTTTAGAGCTGCGTAACAGTGTCATGGTATGATCCTGATCAATCACCTTCCAGAAAGTAGGGAAACAGAGAAGCGAAGAAGCAGAAAAGAAAGACAGAGACAGAAAGTAAAGATAGAGAAGAAAAGGGAAGAGGTAGGTACTTTTATCTAAGCTGCCCCACGGCATATTGATAAGAATGTTGATATTGGTGTTCACTGCTGAGTGCTGCTAAGCATAGAGTTTTGGCGAATGGTGAAGGAGGAAGATTGAAAGGAACATTAATTGAAGGGAGGATTTGGTCAAAGTAGGTAATGAATGGAAGCAATATTGAAACATTTTGGAGTGAAGTAACTAAAAAAAGGTTCTATATATGTGGGGTGCCTGCCATTCTCGCTCTCAAGTCTCAACTATACTTTGAAAAGACACGTGAGAAACTGAATGGTTGATAATTGCATCTCCACGGTCATCCTGTCTTCTCATAAAGGAATATAATCATAATTCCTCAGTGCAATAATTGATTACTGTAAACTTACTCTATTATTATATATCCTTTCACATCCATTCTTTTATATATCACGAGGCAACAGAGAACATTACGATATTATATATATATACATATATATCAAACTGACTGAACACCGTGTGTTTCAAAGAATGAATGAAATCGAATAAAAAAGAAAGGAAACTATATCGTACAATATCCTGTCTTTTCATCATCCATTGCTGCCCTTTGTACCTACCATACAGTGATCTTTCAATTTTTATCATTAAAATTGAACCCCTTGTACCTCTATTGTTTATCTTTTGAACTTTAATCTTCCAGTTTGTTTTGTTTACCTAATTATATAATTAGATCAATACAAAAGGGGGAACAGGTGACAGGAGTATCCAACTCAGTGTAATTCCATATTCTTATATATATTTTTGGATTCAATTCCATATTATTTTTTATCCAATTAGAAGATGGTATAAATATCGAAATGCATGGTTTGGCAACAATGGAGAGATCGAAGTTGTAGCTATAGTAAATTGCATGCAAATACGGACGTGAACTGCTTTTAGTTAGTAGACAACCTCTACCTACCAACACCATATACATTCTTCATTCCTTTCCAAAACAACCATGTCACCCATCCTAGCTAGTGGTGCAGAGACTCTTCTTACGCCTAAGTGCCTAACTTACTGTCCCCTCCGTTTCGGTGCTTAAAAGTTTTTTTTTTAATGAAAATGCTTTAATTAAAAATATTTTTATTAAAAATATAAGTTATTTTACATTTAAATATAATAATTAAAAAATATTTTTAATTATAAAAATATAAAAATATTTTGTATTGATAAAATTATTAAAAATAATATTTTGGGTATGAATTGTAATATATAAATATTAATTAAAATGATATCTTTATCTATAAAATTTCATTAAAAATTATCAATCTTTTTTATTTTTATCTGTTGTATGTATTTATATTTTAAACTATAATTTTTAGCTTAAAAATTTTTTTAACTTTTTTTCCTACTTATATTTTGTTGTAAATTTATTTTAAATAACATTTTGTACACTTTTTTAATATACAAAATATTAATCTAAACGAACTTTAGTCTTGTTAGAGTTCCTGCCACTTCCTCTTACAAAAATAACCCTCCCTCCTAAAGGACAAAAATAGAGCAGTGCTGGTTCAAAAATGTAAGGATAAATTTAAAGATTTAAAAGTATAATGAAATATTTATTGTACGTAATGGGGGTGGGGAAGGGTAATAATTAATTAGAACACAATTACATTTACAGCAGTGCGTCATCCTGATGGGAACAAACGCAAAGGGACAGTGGAGAAAAAGACGTTTCTCATTAGTTATGGTCTATGGCAGGTCAGATCACACAAGCATTGCATGCCTTTGTTATTTTGCACTTATAACCATACAACATTAAGGCTCCACCAAATTACTAACTAAGCTTAGTTCAAAATTTAAACCAACAAGCTAAATCAATTAACTTAAATTAAATTAATGAATTAGGTTAGTTTAAATTTTTATATGTGTTGGGTTGAGTTGAAATGTTTTAATAAGTATTGGTCGGATTAAATTTGAATTAAAAAATAATAAATTAATATAACTTAATTTAATTATTTAAATAAATATTATATAAAAATATATCACATAAAATTAAAATTTATGACTAATGTAATTTTATTTATTTTTTGTTTGTTAATATAGGTAATTGAACAAATTTATTAAATAAATTTTTAAAATGTATAAAGAATAACTTTTTTGTCCAATAGTCATTTAGTCTTTATTTTTTGTTGGTACAATTGAATACCCAAAATTATAGTCATTTTGTTTCTAATTACTATAATTTAAAATTTGATAATTAGTTTTATTTAATTTATCTAATAATTAGAATATATTTATTATAATAATTCAAATCAAAGAGGAAGATCAAGAATTTTCATGTTTCTTATATTCCTGTATCCAATTCAATTTAATGGAATCTTTTATTCACATTTTTTTCCATCACATAAGGGACTCTAGAATTTAGAATATACTACTTTCATGCAATTAACAGAATCCAACATGATAAATAGTTAGTTTGATCTTAAATATTTTTTAATATTATTATAGTTAAAATTTTTATTGTCATATATATATATATATATATATTTTTTTTTTTTTAAAGTATAAATTTATTTTTATTATTTAAATTTATTTTAAATAATTTTAATGAGAAACCAACCCACCATGACCTGCTCCCAGCAACTGGCACCAACGTTATCAGAGTTCAAGGCCCTTTTTTGTTTTCTTTTTTAAAAATACCTTTTTGAAAAGATAGTAATAGTAATTGATAAAAATTGAGCAACCTCAGATTATAGCTAGCTGTTGCTTTTCGTTTTAAGACTACATTTTTGTGACCAGATCAATGCAGGGCAAAATCTCTGTTAAATTTAGTAATTTCCGCAACTGATGCTAGCTAGGGTAAATTGCCCCTCTGTGACCAGATCACTACTGTACTTTTGCTAGCTAGGGTAAGTTGCCCGGCTGAGTATAACCACAACCATTGACCCCTCTGAAAAAGATGGTCCCATTTAAGCATAAAAGTACAGTAGGTGTTTATAATGCAGGGCCCAGAAACACTCGAAGCAAATCTTAATTTGGTTTTCTTAGGATACGTAAGAGAGAATTGCAGGAGCTGGAGGGGAGGGCATGGGGCCTGGAGGACCTAGGGGCCATTTAGGCCAGACATTGACCCACATTACAATCAAGATGCTTTCGAGTTTTGAGCTTTCCCAAAATCTTAATCAATCATCTCATTCAATTGTGTGTGCTTTTCAGCTGCTCATTGCTCAGTGATTTTCTATTACAACCTGGGAAAAAGCGAATCATCACTTGGAAGCTACAAAAAATAAAAATAAATAAAACCGTTCTCATTTGGTTTGTTAATGACACTGAACTAGTAATTTAGAGGACGAGTGTCGAGTGGTGCGGTCCTCCGAAAAAGTGCCATGTTCAAGAATTTTAGGTGAAAACTATGGATCTTTTGAGTAAATTAAGAATAAGCGTCGACTTGGGTGAAAATTATGGAGACCTTTCCGATAATTTTTGTTATTTTAAACGTTAATTTTTTTAAAAAGAATATGTTTTTATTCTATTTATACGTAATTATATTTAAAAACTAAAAACTTAATTATTTTAAAAAAATTATTTTTATTTATAATATATAATAAAAAATACAAGTCCATTCATCTTATCCCTCAATTATATTGTGATTATTTCAATTACAAGGAGTCAGATTGCATTAATTTAATCATCAGTTATATTGTGGTTATCTCAATTACAAGGTGTCAGATTGCATTAATTCTTTCGTGATACCATATATGTCATGATCACATCTACTTATTTGGGCTACTCCATAGTAAGTAACTAAATAACAAGTTAACAATACCTTTTTCTCTTTTCCTTTTCCTTTTCCTCAACATGCAAATTTCAGGAAACTCTTCCATTTTGCTACTTATAAAGGCATAGAATAGACCCACCCACTACCCACTTGCTGCTTCACAATAAATATAACGAGCTAAATTCAACAACAAAATTAATAAAATAAAGACATCATAAAATTCAACATATATATAATAATATAACAACTGTAAATATGCTAATGATTTTAATCACATTTTTTTCAAGAAAAAGTACCATTAAAAAAATCTCAAATATATGGTGTTCTACTGTTGTTATTTATAATTCCATATGACAGCTAAACAAAATTCTACAACTTATATGTAGATTATATAACAGGAAATTACAGAGGGTTTAGGAGAGAGCAATCAACCAAATTCAACATCCCTCAATTTGTTTTTTTTTTGTTTTACATGACGGAGCAGGCATTTGGGTTCTCATCGCTGAAGATCTGAGGCGGGTACGCATACATATCCATTGCGTACCGTGGTGGGTAATACATGTATTCGTTCGTCTTCATCTCTACTGCCTTTATCTCTTCTGCTGCTACTGCCGCCTCCTCTGCTTTCGCATCTTCTTTTTCTTCCTTCTTCTCTCCTCCTCCTTCACCCACCTTCTTCTCTTTCTCACCTTCTTCAGCCTTCTTCTCCTCTTCCGCTTCTTTCTCTTCTTTCACTTCCTCTGTTTTCTCTTTCTTCTCCGGCTCTTGCTTCACGATCACCGCCTGCTTCCCTGTGCGCTTGTACACGAATTCAACCAACTTCGCAGGTTCAAACACGCCCGTCACACGCACCTGAGAGCTCTTCAGATCGGGTTCCGCTGATTCCACTCCTGATTTTTTTTCCACAGTTAATTACATATAATGATATAACAAAAGCTTTCATCTCAAAGCACTTGAGCGCATATTAAAGCTGGGAATGAGGGGGATTCGGTATTGAATAAGATTAAAGTCGCAAAATTTGACCTCCTCTGGAATCTAATGACTTTTAATATTATATTAATTGAATTTGAAGGACTGGAATTCGAATAATCTCTTTTCTAAGAGATTCAAACGGTGAAGAAATATAATATAATACATTCCGGAGAAGTGGAGCTCGAATTGCATGAAGAAGTGCAACTAATGAAAATGGAAAATCTTCATTGAAAGATGCAGAAATAAAAAAGAAAACTTATAACGCACCCTTCATTTTCTGTATGCGTCTCTGTATTTCCTGAGCGCAAGCCTCGCAATGCATGTGAACTTTCAGAACCACTGTGATAATCTGAGGCTGGCAATAAAGAAAAACAAATTAAATATCCCAGAAATTATTCACAATTAAGATGCGAACAAAAAAGATTCCGGCTTCAATGAAATTACGGAAAAGTAAAAGGGACAAGTTAGATTTGAAGAAGAGCGAGAGAGAAAAAAAAAAAAACCTCTTCTTTCTTCTCCTCAGGCACGGTCTTCTCTTTCTCTTCTGGTTTTTTCTCTTCCTCTAACGATGGTTTTGGGGTCGGAGAAATAAGCTCAACCTTTCTATGGCTCTTCCTCTGTACTCTCTCCAAAACCTTCAGCGGATCCGCCTTCTCTCCTTTAACGACCACTTTGTGAGTCTTGCAATCCGTGATGACATCTTCAACCCCTGAACTCAAAGACCCACATACATATCCAGATAAGTAGCCCCTTCCATCAATGAAACAATGATACTCATGCTAAGTAGTGTAGCTCACCTTGGAATCCTTTAAGGGACCGACGAACCTTGCGGGCACAGCCTTCGCAATGCATGTACACTTTGAGCACAATTTCTGGCGGCGGTGGAGGAGTCTCGTCTTTGGATTCTTTACCATCCTTGTCATCTTTGGATTCGTCCTTTTTCTCCTCGGCCGGATTTTCCGGCTGTTTGGCTTCCTCTTTCTCTTCTTTCTTCTCGTCCTCTGGTTTTTTCTGCTCCATCTTATTTTCCGCTGGTTTCTTTTCTTCCTAATAAACAAAGCTATAAATCAGAAGCCATATAATAGCTAAACAATAACAAAGAAAAATGAGGGTCAACAAAAAGATAATGAATTTGAAAAAGAAAGGTAGAGAAGGGTAATCCAGACCTCCCCCATTCGTTTAGTTTGTGGGCTTCAAGTTACTGAGAGATTCTGCCGGGATACGCTTCGCAGTGCTGCTAGCTATAGCTGCCGCTCTTCCTGTAATTTTGCACTTTATTTATTGGGTTATCTTTTCTATAATAAGGTTGGGTAGGCTGTTTCTGTGTATAAACCTATCAGTTTCTCCGTCTATTGGGTCAGGACCATCTGATTTAAACCCACTCGCTCACTCCTATCTATTTATCTATCATCATTCGATGACGCGGCCTCAGATAGGAGCCACGTGCATTGGAGGAGGGACGTGCTTTAGACACATGGTGCGTGGAGGTTACATCTTACATTTGGCGTTTCCGCATTTCCAAGGGCCTTTTGGACATTTCCGAACTCACTATAATTTGTTTCTCTGTGGCCCTTCCCAACCTCACTTTCCTACTCCTTCCAGCTTCTCCACCCAATGATGCGTCCCTCATTTCAATTATACGGAACAGAATCAACAAATCACAAATAATAACAATAATAATAATAAGATAAAAATCCTCTAAATTAACTCAATCAATTTTTTTTTTTTACATTTACATTTAAACTCCATATCTTCTCTTTTCTGATTCAATGGACTCAATCTTGAGGTTCAAGTTCAACCCCTCTCTAATGGGGTAGAAAAAGAAAAGAGAAGATATGATTCTGAAAAAAATAACGTAATTGGCAACTCCCTAAATCTGTCCAAAAACGTTACGTTTTTTGCCATTGGTTGTCACTGGTCTCTAGTGAAATACGTTATACAATAGTATTAATGAGATATTAGCATTAAGCAAAACAAACAAAATAAGAAGGCAATGTTCCAACCAATTCCCCGAATGTGAATAAAATAAGGGGACTAAATAATAATAATAAAGAGATAAAATAATATTTTTAACAAATTATATATATATATATATATATTAGAGTTTTTATCGCTTTACTTAGAGTGATAATTTATAAGAATGATTATAAGGCTTATCTTGTATGTGTGAATCTTATTTACTCTTAGTGAATGATAATTCCCCACCTTAAAAATGAGTTATATATATATTTTAAAAAAGTTACTGTTACTAATTTCATATAACTATGCCTGACTATAGTTAGTCATTCTCTGCTCTTAAATTTCATCTTTAATGCTTAGCTGGGAGATTCCAAGTTAGGAAAAATTGTAAATGTTGAAACTTCATTGATTTATTATCATGTAAGCTGGGAATTGCAAAATTGGTACAATGAGTGGGGCGAGTATTTTCACATCTATGGTGGAATTAAAGAGGGCCGTACGATTATGAGGATGATAAACAATGGGGCCCCCACAGATGGAGAGACAAAGGTAAACATGTTGCAGTCTTACCATGTGGCTTCAGTACTCTAATCCCAAAATCGGATCAAAACTGGGGTACACCAATCACATACCCCTTAATTCAGCAAATCCGATACTATTTATGAGTGGTTTGTACAGGTTTACCACATACAAATAATCTATTTCATTAATATTTAATATTAAAAATAATACAAAATGGAATCCAAATAATTAATATCTTTTCAAACAATTAGTATTTAAGGCAAAAAAAACACTATTATGTTTAACACTGTTAATTTTAAGGTCGACTCATTTTTAAAATGTTAAGGTTAAACTCGGGCCTTAATTAAACAGGCCTACAAGGACTGAGCCTATTTGGGCCGGACTTAATCCACTAGCTATAATTTTTTTATCTTAAATAATATATGAATTAAATAATTTTTTTATATTTATATATATTTATATTAATTTATATCTATATATATTTATATTAATTTTTTATCCTAATTAACATATGAATTAAACATATTTTTTATGAAATATTTATAATTTTTTTATCATACTACTGTATTTAATTACTTGGAGTATCTTAACTTATTTAAATCGTATCATTTTTATTTAAAAAATTATATTTCTACTGCTGATTACATACAATACCATCCAGTGATCTATTATTAATGTAGCCAGTACCCAATTAATGTATATATATATATATATATATATATATATATATATATATTCACTCTAATAATTTTGTTATAACTTATAAGCTCAGCTTATTTATTATGTAGTTTGATTCAAATTGTATGATATTGAACATTTAGGGTTAATATATATGTTGCACCATTATAACTTGTTAAAACTTATTAATTATAATATTATGTCATATAAATCAACACTAGGTATTCATAACCAGTTTAGGCCATGCATTTTATTTTTATTTTTAATTATTTTCAATTTTCAATTTTTTATGATTAGAAGGGAACATACCAAAAACACCAAATATTGTTGGTCGTAATTTGATTAATTTAGAATATATATTTATTGATTTTATTGATTAATTTTTGTATTTTTTTAATTAAGTCATTTTAAGCTCATTTAAGTTAGTTTAGGCCTTAAAACCCAAAAATGTTGGGTTAAGATTTTTAAATAGAGGCTTAACAAAAAAAGAGTTTGATCCGACCGAGTTAGTTTCTCTTGTAGTACAAAGAGGGTCAAGCCGGGCTGGCCCAACCCACCCATTTAGACAGTGCTAAGTTTGTTTAACTTTTAAGTTATAATTGATATATTTATTTTCACAAAAATAGTAAAAAAATAAAATATTATTTATCTTATTTTAGTTACGTTATTTCATTATAAAATAATTAACTAAAAATATGAATTTGTGAAATTTATTTTGGTAAGAATAAAATGAAAAGGGGTGGAAGGTTTGGAGTGGATATGATGGAAGGATTGGTGGGTGAAATTCATAAATTTTCATGGTAGTAATGATAGAAGAGGTATTAATTAGAATGGAGGCAGATAAGTTATTTTAGGTGATGTACCTAACGCCAATGAATTAGCTAGCGCTTCCGCGTCATGATTGTCACAGAGAAATTAAGAATTCCTTTTGACTCACAAATTAGTAATACGTTCCCCTCTCAGCTCTTAGCTTGCCGGTAATTAGAATGAAGTAAGAATTGGCGTAATTCAGATGTAGGAAGTAACTAGACTTGATTCTTTTCCCACATAGCAAACAGAAATCCGAAAATGATGAAGGTGATTATAATATTGAAATGAGCTCATTATTATCAAAAAACTTGACAACAAAATGGTACATGAAATATTCAAAAGACTGGGCGATAAAGTTGACTAGAGGACGAGTACTGAAGCTATTTGAGGAGAGAAAGGAAGAGATAAGGGAGGGAGGGAGGCCACATAGTTGGCATGGCTCTCGCTATGCATACTCATAAATCATCAAATAAGCCAAGCAAACTGAATAATGTATATTTACCATTTAGTGCGACTTGACGTTTCTATTTCTTTCTGCATTTCTAATCCAAATATTTTCATGGATTTCTGCTCATTTTCGTATTGGATATTTAGAATTTTCATTTGAACTACAAAAAAAAAAATTAAAGATGAGTATTTCTTACAATTTTTTAAACATATTCGTAAGTGAAAAGAAAAATTAAAATATTCACATTATCATGACATTAACATTATGCAGTGTCGCCAGTCGTTTGGAGCAATGAGACCCATTCCGTGAGTGATTCGAAGAGCTAAGATGGCACGTCTTTCCTAAGATATCCATTGTATTGGATTTTCTTGCAGATATTGCCTAGAAAATTCTGTTACTATGCATGGGGGAGGAGAAAGCTACAAAATAAGTGAGGTTGGCATTTTGGCAGGAACCACAAAAAATAGCCTCTCCGACTCCAACTTAATTAATAGGATATCCTTTACATAGCTCAGTCGCGGCAGGGCTCAACTGGTTTTAGATGCTTTACGTATGGAGGAAAGCTAGCTACCTAGCTAGCAACCTCTCTAGAGCTCTTTTAAGAACCCTGCAAATGTAACCTAACTTCAACTGCCTCACCCTCTCAATCACTCAAAAACAATTATCTTTTAATCGTTTGTGCATGAGTGATGAGATCTCACGTCACCTTTCATAAATCCTGTTACATAGCCTACTACCTGCGTCTACCATGCCCAGAAAACTTATCCCAAAATAATAAAGAAAACCAATCTTATATGCTAGTTGTGGCCAGATTGGCTGTTTCCAATCTGCGGCATGATTTTGCGTCACACATGATCACATAACATTTGCCCTTTTTCTCAAACGGGTGATAACACTCAGGGGCCTACATAGAGGTGCCATATCACTTACCTTCCACCAACAAATTTTGTTTATTAGCCCTCACGTTGAATATTTGTGCCAGTTTTACTTTTTTTTACAAAAACACTTTGCAAGGAAAGGGTATTTAAATACTAATGTGGCAATGTGAACTTTTAATACTCTCTCTCTCTCTGTTGAAATAAGTGAATCTAGTACAAAAAGATTTGATTATCTTTGTGTTTGGCGTAAATTCACTATTTCTACTCATTTTAATACATGTTAAATTTTTATGATAATTTAATTTTTATTCACAAAAGTACTTTTGTAAGAAAAAAATATCTCATTTATATACCATACTTAAATATTAATATCAGATAATATGAGATTTTTAATACTCACTTATACCACCTCCAATAATAATTCATGTGTAATTTGTATAATGATTTTTCATATCATAATATAAAAAATAAAGGAGATCGAATATGAGAACTCAACTCAACCATACAAATTATAATAAAAGATGTTAAATTTTGACATGAAGTGATGTTTGATAGGAGGGAGGGGAGACATGCAACGTGTTGTATAGCACAAATAATGACCGCCAATTTTACAATTCAGAGGCTGACAGTGTGTTTGGCCCTTTAAAACGGGGTTGGCTTAATCTCACGGGGCTTTGTCTATCGCATATCATCATTCCTATGAATCAAAAGACATGAAGTCCAAGGACCCTGGGAAATTATGGTGCCACGTGGGGTGATGACATGTCTAATTACACACCCAAATGAATGACACCTAGCTAGGAAGACCCTAGCCCACGTGATAGTGGTAATTGGTGATTGAAAAAAGATCAGGACTCGATTCTTTTTTATTATATTAAGTTAAATTTTTTAGTATATATAATCAAAATTTATATTATCTTAATATATATATACATTAAATTTATACAACATGTAAGTTAAAAAATAATAAAATAATGATAACCTAAATTTAATTTATTATTTATG
Organism: Ceratonia siliqua; assembly: GCA_034509205.1. Classification (NCBI taxonomy): domain Eukaryota; kingdom Viridiplantae; phylum Streptophyta; class Magnoliopsida; order Fabales; family Fabaceae; genus Ceratonia; species Ceratonia siliqua. The sequence continues at coordinate 47,696 of JASKGM010028715.1, read as the reverse complement.
AATTAAAAATATATTATTTTATATTTGTTTTTTATGTAAATTTAATAAATATATATTAATATAATGTAAATTTTAATTATATATATATATAATTTAATTTAATATAATAATAAAATGACAAAAATAGATCGGACTCATTAATTGAAGAAGGCATTTTGGGTAGTGGAAGCAACGTAGCCAAGTTTGTCCATGCACTTTGAGTGTTGTTCTATATATAGGTGGTGTTTGGTAGTAGAAAAGTTTTTACTTTCTTGAGAAAGTTGGATAGGAAAGAAACATTCTTTTATTTGGTAAAAGGGATGCCAAATTTTTTCCAGGAAAAAAACTTGTCCGGAAATAACTTTTATGAAGGATTTTAAGAAATAATATTCCCATATGTTTTGGTGGGAATGAAATTTGCCTGGGAATGGATAAAATTTAGGGATGGGAAACAACTAAAATAACATTTTTATTTTTAATAAATTTTTTATTAAAATTGTTTAATATAAAAATAAAAAAATTATTATAAAATATTTATAATGATAAAAGTATTTATAATCTTGAAATTATCAAAATATATAAGTTATTTTATTTAAATTTATTTAAATTTAATTAAATGATATTTTTAGAAATTTACTTATATTCCTAGAAAAATGTTACTTAAACTAAACATAAAAATAAAAATTTCTTAATAATGTATCATAATATTCCCAGGAAAGTTCAGTGCATACTAAACATATTTTATCAACTTTCTTGAAATCTCATTTCCAGGAAAGAGATTCTCAGGAATATTAACTTTTCAGAAAAATAACTTTCCTAATACTAAACGCCACCTATTTTTAGGAGTAGTCATTCTTATTTTTAAATTTTATATATTTATATATCTATATATCTATATGATATAATTATTTTTTTTAAATTTATCATATTATCGCTTCTATATCTATTATTTTTTAAATACATATTATTTTGTTTTTTTTATTATTTTTTTAATTTCATCTCTAACAAATGTATTTGCAAACATGGTGTAGATTTTAGACACATATATAGATGTATTATGAAAAGCCTACATATATACCTGGCTGGGCCACTCTAGCTAAATAGACAAGCTAATGATCCTTCATCCACGGTGCTGTTTCCGGCCACCACAAAATACTTACAAATATCGCGTTTCTATATGTAAAGAAAATTGGAAAGGGGTGAAGAGCATGTTAATTAGGTTGGAATGTCGGTTAGTGTCGTAGAAAAGGGTAACACAGGATGGTAAAATAATTTGATTTGGCATGGGTCATGTGATGATGGGTTGTGGAGCCCGGCGTGAACTATGGACGATTCTCTATGCTCCAACCCGGTACCCGCCCAACTACTCCATCCCCACATGTCACACCTGCATCCGTCCAAACATGATGTTATTTTTTTTTAGTGCCCGAACACTTAGCACAATAACCACTATTTTTTTATTTATTCATAATTAAGTGGTTTTTAAATTAGTTTATGTGTATTTTAATTCATTTATTTATAAGATAAGATTGATTCTAGATAACTATAAAAAAAGTGAGAAATAAATAAATATGATACAACAGTAATTACAAGAAGATTCCACTGATGGATTAAATTGGTCTGCCCAAGTCTTAAACTGTTGACAATGAAGGGGAAGATGATTGGGCTTTGGAAAGCAATTGAAAATTTGAAGATGAGATGATGTTTTGGGTCAGGGGTGGCCCATTAGTTAAATTAGAATGACATATGGGCCGATAAGACATTGTCAAATGTCAACCCTTCTCCTGGGACTATGACTGAAATGGTTTGACCAAGACCATGACTCAGACACCTTTCCCAATCCCAACGGTCTTTTTAGTTTTACCATCATTTTCAAGATTTCCTTCTTCCTCCGCAAATTTGACTTTCACTAAATTAAAACATGAGCATGTTTCTCTTAGAATAAATTCTAATAATCATTTTAAATTAATTTATTGAAAAGTTATATTCCTGTATATTTTTAAATTGGATTACGGGTGGGATTTCATAAAATACCATATTGAATTCTAAAAGAAAGTGCAATTCAATAAATAAACTAAAGTAGCAAAGTAAAATTGACTTTTTTAATTTTTTTTTTGGGTTAGTTGAAGTGAATGAAGGGAGTTTCATTACTTTTGATATCTTCCACTTTTGCACTCAGGATGTGAGGTTATTTTTTTGAGCACATCTGCAATATTTTAGGCCTAAAGGGATTCATTATATTCTCGATTTTAAGTCGTATTTTTAAGAAAAAATACTGTACACATTTTTTAGTATAATACTATCATATAATTTATTTTTAAGTTATAATTAAAGTAGTTATTAAATTAAAAAATTATTTATAAAAATATTTAATATTTAATAATCAAAATATTCTCTGGTATTAACTCCTATTATTATAAATTTGTCCGAAATTCGAAAAAACTTAAGTGAGGGGTATTGGACCATTGGTTTCTCATTCCAATATGTCCTTTCTTTTCTTTTCCCCCTTTTGAAGAAATTAGATAATAATCTTATTTTTATTTTTCTGGAAAAAAAAAGTAAATCGGTTTCTTCTGTTTTCTCCAACTGTACAAGTCTGTCGGAAGATTCTTCAGTTTTGATTCTGACACCTGAATCTCATAGCTTCGCTTCTAGTGGTGTGATCCATCGTTAAATCCGTCTCTGGTATTGTAGATTCCAATTTTTCAGATTTATTCTTCGTGTAATTTTCTGCTTTTTTTTTTTTTGCACCTCGAAACCCTAGCCCTCTGTCAATTTCTCTCAATGTATCTCACTCTGCATTGCACGTGATGCTTTTGGGGTTTCTCTTCAAGACTTCTATCGTTTAAGATTGTTATTTTGGGGTTTATTGACCTATACATTAACAAAACTGGTAAAAGTACATATGGGCTTTCCAATTCTCATTCCTGTTTGTTGTGCAAATCTGATTTTAATATTTCCTATAGTCTTGTATATGCAGTTGGTTGTTATTTGTGAATCTGTGATGGCTTTACAGGGAGTGCCATGAAATGTTAGCCATAGTAATTTGAATCTGTTATTAGCATTTCTATCTTATAGATTATATATTTTTGGAGTTCTTGTGAATCATTGTGTAATATCTGGTTATGTAAAGCTATCAGGACTCAGGAGTATGAGTTGATTGTCACTGCTACTTTGTTGGTCATTCTCAAATTTTTAGCGGCTGTAACCTAGGACACAGTTGTGAAACGTCTTGATTGTTTTTGATAATTAAAATTTCCTTTCCCCAAGTTGAGCATGTGAATAGCAGCTGTGATATAATTTTGGTTCTCAAGTTTTGACATTCTAATAATTTATCTCCATGTTCCCAGGCAGCTCAATCTGGAATTCCATTTGTCTTGGATTGGCTGGAGAGTTACATGATACACTCTTGAATATGAACTGCACGGGCATGTAATGTTCTTGTGTTACTAAAATATGCAGGTCGAGACACAGATCTCCCTTGATTCTAATACTCACCTTCCTCCAGAGACTACTTCAATTCAAAATGGAGATCGTGGTGTTTCCTTATCCTCTTCAAATACTGCCATCCCACAGCAACCAGGTCAGCTTTTGTACTTCAATTGTATTTCATCTTGAGGGTTATTGAGGCTTTGATGCCTGTAATTGTTGAGAAATAAAAATTTCCACTCTTACCTGTCATTTACAGCACAAAAAAGGCCAACAAGGCAGTGGGCTGCTTGGACTCGTGAAGAGGAGGAAAGCTTCTTCACTGCATTAAGACAAGTTGGTAAGGTATGTTATCTCAACTAACGTGTTATTGTGCGATGAAAGGGGTTGTTTCATTGAGAAGACAACTGCTGTTGCCTTTAAGTGTAAATTTCTGTTGTTATTTACAATATTTGCTAATCACATTATCTTTGAATGTAGAATTTTGAGAAGATCACTTGCCGTGTCCAAAGTAAAAATAAGGATCAGGTATCTTTTACCTGGCTTTGTGTTCACTTTTTCCATTAGATGTTTCCTAAGTAATGATTTGAGTTTTATTGTCAATAATCTCATGGCTTGTTTTCCTTTTCTTACCCCTTTTCTTTTTCGGATGCTGATTTGCAGGTCAGGCATTATTACTATCGGCTTGTGAGACGGATGAACAAACTTCTTGGTCCAGAATTGTCTTTGGATGCCAAAAACTCTAAAGATACTAATGCTGCAATGCTTCGCTGGTAACGCTAATGACTGTTTGAATGGTTGTTTAACATATTTATACATTTTTTTATACGCAAGATGTAGAGTCCCCTTTAGTATTTCAAGTTCATAAGGTTTAATTTTTCCAATAATATATCAAGGGCTTATGACTGCGGATCCTATGGTTTGAAATGTATTGCATTGCATGCCTTTTGTAGGATTCTCCTAAATAGCATACTGCCTAAGGGAACTAACAGGGGTTTCTGATCTTTTCATTTATTGTAATTCATAGATCAGAATTGGAGCAAGCTCTAGTGAAATCTTTGGATTAAAATTTATCTCATAAAATGACAGAGATGTTCTCTTCTCAAACTTTCTAACCTGTGTTACAGGTGGTCTTTATTAGAAAAGTATAGCTGCAAAGCCTCAAAGCTTCACTTGAAACCCCGAAGGTTTAAAATATTTGTAGAAGCCTTGGTTAGTCTAGACTACCTATATCCATCTGGAAATCTTTGTATTTTGTATAAATTTGATATCTTTGGTATGTGCTGGGGCTGACCTATATGTTTTGCTACAAAGGAGCACCAACTTCTGAAAGACCGGAAGAAAAATGTACGGAAGAGACCTTTGCAGGGGGGAAATTTCCCTCCAACTGCTCTTAACGCTGTCTCAAATCAGAGTAGAGCATCGGGAAATGATGCACGCACAGTTAAACTGGTTCTTGTTGAGAGTCAAAATATGCAGAAACTAGGACCGTTGAAAGCATCATTGAAGCGCAACGTAAACATGGGTGTTAACCGTAGTAACACCAAGGGAGATTCAACTTTCATGAAACCTTCGAGGCAACGAAAGAAACCAGGTAATTCTCATACCTTTTTGCCCTTGTTTTTTTTTTAAAAGTTATGTGCTAGAGTTTAGACTAGTTTTTTCTTTCATGTTAATATCACCTTATATGTAAAGGATATTTCTGGATGATAATGTTTTACTTATTTATTTCATAGTAAGGAAATTCATTTGCGTCATCTCGTGATGGATTGTCAGCAGGTATGATCACAGCAGCTGCATATAAAAAATGGGAGAAGGCTGCAATTGCTGGTGTTTCTTTAGTTGCAGATGCTGCTGAGCATTTGGAGAGGGCTGATATTGTTAAAGAGGTTGAACATGAACAGGAGATTCCAGGTAGTCATTACTGTGGTAGTTTTACCTGATCCTTGCTCCCCAAAAGGATTCGGATTCTAAAGATTTGTGACTTCACACTGATTCTTCCATGTTCATTCCAGGGGAGAAATGTTCTGATCCTGTTGGTAATGGTCTGCCTTCTATGCCCACATTTCCACAAAACCACTTTGTTGATAACAATGTACAGAGTACTACAAAACTTAAGCTCCAGTTATTCCCAATTGATGATCATACTCGTACAGCCTTGGAAATGGTGAGCATGAAAGACTGCCAATGAGTGTCTAACTCTAGCAGTATAAAAGTGCTTCTGAAATTCATATATATATGTAAATTGATTGTTTTTCAACTTTTTACAGGATAAGTACAATCCATTCCTGGAGCTCACTCTTAGTACTCGAAAGAAGATATCATCAATTTTGGAACATTTAAACCGTAAATGGGGTGATTCGAGCATAGCAATTGGAGAGGTAATGCTTTTTCCTTATAGTATTCAAAGGGAAAACTTGGTTAGTTATCAGAGATGGACACAGGAATCTATTCTTAGTGCAGCAGATGTATATGCAATGATTGGAAGTCCGCCCATATTCCGTTTAAGGTACCTCTTTTCCCTGTTGCCTTCAACTGGACTTTGTTGTTATATGTGTAGTGAGTCAAGTGACTAAACAGTAGCATGTAAGATATGCAATGCACATGATACAAATTTAATGTTCTTAATATTCTCTTTTAGTAAAACATCAGTTGTGGGAATTCTTTAGTTTTTTTGTTATCATTGATTAAATTATCACTTTATTATCATGCTTTGTGCTTAGTTGATGAAGGAAAAGTAAACAAGGTAGATTTTTTTTGTACTAATTTAAAGAAACCAACTGAATATTCAGAGATTCTATACATTAAGACTGTCATGTTAATTAAAAACTGTATGGTTGCTTTACCTTCATTAGGGGAGGAGATTGAAGTTATTGTTAAACATTTACAGGTGTTTTATTTCCTTTATTGCATGTAACCCCAAGATAACAAATTAATACAAAAATATGAAAAACTGATGAACATGCTAAAACAATTTGAAACGTTTCTGTGTGGTTGAGTGGATAGAATGTGGTTTTCTGTGTAATATCAAGCTACAAGAGGTATATATATATTTATATATATATGGAATGGAGTTTGAATAAACTTCAACTTTTAGCACTTCAGTTTTATTGGTTTCACTGAAGAATAATTTGAGATAAAGATAAAATTCTCATGGAGAAAAGTGTTGAAGTACTCAGATGTGAAGGTTGAGACGTTGAGTATAATTTAAATATTTGATGAAGAAAGTACCTTTTTATCTTCCACAGAGGGAAATATATAACCTATATTTTGGTGAATCTATCATGGAAAACCTTTTCTTTACCATATACGAATTAGATTGTGACTATACTTATTTTTGTGAAGGTATGGATGGTTTTCCAATGCCGAACTTGGTTCTTTAAATATGAAAGTTCCTATAGCATCCAGCTGGATGCTTGAAGAGTCCAACATTAATAGGGGCAATATGAAGGTTCAGACTGTGGATTCGGCACCTCTCTCTGCACCATCAACTAATAATTTTTCCATTGATCTCCGTGAAGATCAAGTAACATCCACGGCCAGAAACAGTGCTCTTAACTCTACAACTGATTTGCCTACCACAAGAAATGATAGTATTTACCTGAACCCACGAATTGAGGATTCTGGTGATCCTAGTCCCAAGAAAGATTGCAAGGATGCTGGGAATGAAACTATGACAAGACAGATGGAAGACACAGTAATTGTCCTTCTCTCATCTATTGTGTTTAGTTTTATTACCTCAAAGGCGTGGCTGTGAAACTTTCACCTTATAGGTCTCAGTGGGTCCATAAGTGCCACCTATGGTGTTCATACTAGATTACTAGTTAGATATTCTGATTTTAAAATAAGACACATATCCATTGACTAGAGACCATGCCTACCGAAATTAAATTTTGCTTCATGATTTTGATATTTGTTCAACTTAGGTTTTTCTTTATTAAGACAACATTTGTTTGCTCTCACGAAATAAAATTTTCAATTTTGTTTTGGGATCTTGGACAAAAATCCTTTTTTCCTCCCTCGTTATTACTACCTGTTGTGAGCTGTATTACTGGTCATTGTTTGTTTTTTGGTTATGTAGCACACTTATATGTCATTACTAGCATCCATATCTGCAATGCCTTTCTTGTAAGCATTAACCTCCCTGTATGTATTCAGGACGAGTTGCGATTAAGCAACGGAATGGGACTATCAGCTGATGAGTGGGCTGACAGCCTTACCAACATTAGCATGGGGGACCTACTATCAGGAGTGTCCCGGGATCTGGATGATAACTGCATTAATTCACCTATTGCTGAGAACTGTCATGCTCTTCAGCAAATTCCTTTTAGCAGTGATTCTTTCGATGCTGCTATCGCTGCTCACATATCTAGACATCAAGACAAGATGGGACGTCAACCAACCTTGGCTTCCCATACATCTTCAATCTGGGATGCAGAAGAAACATGTGATGCTTTCTTATTTAAAAGAGATTCTGTTCCTCTTGAACATGGTCCATGTTCATCTCCCATTACCTCTGCAGAATCTTACAAACAGGTTCCTGGAGCAAGCTTTGAGTGCTCTGAGAAATTGATGGAGGTAGTGTTTCATAATTTTGATTATCTACTGCTAAAATTTTCTTGCTAAGTTATTTAAGGTTTAATATTCATAGTTTTTACAGCAGCAGTCACCTGAAGAAGAGAGGGCTGTGGATGATTTTGCTCAAACAGATCCCATGGATGGTTGTGAGTCTGATGCAGATATCCAAGATCATTCAGCAAAGGATTTCAGTGGGCTAGCAGATATATATTGGGTATGCTTCTTTTTATACTCCAATTTTTCCGCTGTCAAAGTCTGTGGCCTCTTTATAGCTTGTTATATTCACCCTGCAAAGCAATTTCTAACTATGAAGCAAGCACTGTTTAAAAAAGTAAGTTATTTTTATGTCCGACGTGTTGAACACTTGTGTGGACACACTACACAGCACTACAGTTCAAAAATGACTTGGAAATTTCACATTTTGTTGTGTTATTATGTTGTGAGGCATGACAAAAATAAATGAACTGTTACTTTTGCTTTTGAAACATCAGTTGGTACTGTCTTATTTTCTTTTTGACACCTGTTTTGGAAAGTTTTATGCTGAATACACTATTTAAATCTGGCCTAATTTTCACCCCTTTTTTTTCCCCTATCATGTTGCAGCCTGATTCATTGGGACCGTTGGATTTGGATATACCTTCAACTAAGTACCATAGCGAAGATTTAATTTTAAGTGATAGCCTTAGTGGTTTGAATCGTCTGATAGCGAGCAGCCTGGATGCATTCCAGAATTGCTTCTTTTTTGGGATGGACAAGAAGGAAACATCATCTGCGGTTGAGGCTCGAGAAACTGCCTCCTTTACAGATTTTAAAATTGGAAGTGGTGTCTGAGACTTGACCTGATTAGATCCTGGTGATGTTCTCATTTAACAGCTTGAGCTTTTGTGATTGAAGTTTGTTGAAAATAACGTTTTCCCTTTAACCCGACTTGAGGGTTCATGCTGAATGGCTGGTTTGAGCTGACTCTGTTCTTGTATATGTTTCTATGACCTTGGTATCTTTTCATTTGTACAAAATAATGGTCGTGGAAGAATTTCACAGATTTAGCCTCTTCCTGTTCTTTTTTTGGCTTCTGTAGAAATATTCCTTCCCTCTCTTTTATTCTTAGCTTCTGTACAGTGTATTTTATATAGGAAGTGTGCACCCATGACAAGGACACGTTCCTTCTTCAGCTACTGCACGGTAACTTGATTATCTGATATGTCTCATTCATTCCTTTGTAAATTGTATTTGTGAAATTGCTAATGGATGTCTCATGTACAATTTCATGGCAATTGGCTGTAGCCTGTAGGTGATTATTAGTTATGACTGATTTCAAGTGCTTGCAGCCTTGAGTCACGGATTTTACTCGCTCCCCTTGTTAGCCATTAAAAATAAATAATTCCCATTTCCCAGGGGCCAAATTTGTGATGTCAGTATTGTTAAAAAAACGAAAGGGAAAATTACAATAATTCTCTCTAAAGTTTGTTTAAATTATAGATGTACATTAATTTCTTGTCATTGAAAACGTCATTAATTTTGTTACGCTATTATTATATTATCTTTAAAAAGTATTTAAACGCATTTTGGAATACATGACATAAATAGATTTATAATTAATTTTTAAAATTTTAATTAATTATGAAATCTAAATAAGATAATTTGTAATTGAAAATATTTTTTTTAAATAAAAATGTTCAAATACGTTTTTAATTTTATTTTTAAAGCTAAAAATAAAAATAAGTTAAAGATTTAATTGGTTTTTTTAATATTTACATTCGAAATTGATTTGAGGGTATATATTGAAAATATAAATCATCAAGCATTTCCGTTTTTATGACAAGAATGTTAAAAATATATGAAACGCCTATTATTATCATATGCCATTTTATATCATATATTTTGTATACAGGGAAAAATGCACAAGCAAATTTTTTACAGACACACCAATCAATTATGTAAATACATTATTATTATTGAACTTTTTTCATTATATGAGAAATCTAATTTGTGATTATTGGTTTAATGTATTAACAAATATTAATTAATTGTATACATGCGTACCTACATTTTTTCATGAGATTTAATATGGATGTTGTCTTTATTCTTATGTTGGATTTGTGCTTAAGAAAGAGATATTATTTATTCGAATTGTATATTGTGAATCAGACGAAAAATAATTTTTTTTTATTGTATCTACAGAGCATGGCAGCTTTGATCTTAATTCTGCTAGCAATATACGTATATATGTGAGAGTGTGTAGCAGTGCAATATTAAATATGTGCTGTGGTCCAGTTTGAGGTTTGTTCCTTTGAGATCCTGCAAAGACATCATCTAAGAGTTACCATAACCCCATGTAGAAGGAAGAATAGGCTTCTTTCTCCTTAGTAGTACTAGTACTAGCATAATATTCTTTTCATTTCAGCTATTTGTCATCTTCTGCATATATAGTCCATGTGGTACTTATACCACACCTGATTCACTGCTTTGGCACGAGGTCCGTTAAACCTGAGTTGATAACTGCAGACTTTGTCTTCTTTCTCCTTGGATGAGCTTATGCTATTTAACATTACAGGTGCACTTATAATAGAGGTTGCATCGTCAAGAAACAAATGCCAGGACATTCCAAATCCCAACAGATACTGAGAAACAAGCAAACATACCAACCCAATCTCTAATATATCTCGAACGCTCGAAGGGTGGTATGAAACTATGACTGCTAATTGTGGCCAAAGCCAAACTGGGACCTTCATTCCATAGGTGGATGACATTTCAAGTATATTAAGTTGTTGTTAAACGTTAGGTGATTTCTGACTAGACGATCTTTTTTGGCATTAATGGGTATAATATAATGTAAATGTTGTAGTTGTTAAGTTTTTGGGCAGTTAATATTGGGATTGAACCCACATTTGTCTCACAACTTTCAGAAGTAATCATTGTCTTCGATCAAAATACAATCACCAAAAGATAAAAGAAAATTTCAGAAAAATCAAATCATTAACTCCTACAGCTCATGGTAGTTACACAATATCATCATCCTGATAGCTAAAGAAGATAGGTCATGTTGGGACTAGGATCACTTCATATCCTTCAAAACTTCTCGCTGACCTCATATATATTGCTAATACAAGCAAAGCAATAGCAACCGCACCTAAGAAAACAATGTACCTTCCTCCATTACCACGCCTACCATCATCAACTCTTGTCTCTGTTACCATTCCCACTATGTTGCAAATATCCTCTGCTTCCTCCACCTCTTCGTCTTTGTCCACAGAAGCACCTGACAGACAAGGGAAGGAGGACGATGAAGATGAATAAGAACACCGCGTACTATCAGGTAGCCCTTTGCTTTCATAAGTTTCATCTTCACGTTCATCCTCAGAATAATAATAAGACAGGGACCTCACTTCATTGTCTTGACCCATATCAGTATTTAATCCATTGCCTATCTCACTTTCACCCTCCGTTGGATAAAAAAGTCGCCGCCCCTTTAACTTGCCGCTCTCAATAGCCGCCCTGCGCTCTAGGATGATTTCTTGCACTGCCAAATCTGTGGTCCTTAAGTTCCATGCTTCTAGAGGAGAAGATGACTGTTGCTGAAGCTTAGACATGAGGCTTCTTGGTGAATTGTCCACTAGTTGAATAGCTTTTTCTATGGCAATGTTTGAGTCTGTGGAATACCTGCGTGAAGTTGTTGGGTTACATTGCTTAAAGGAGTCCCAGTCTTGTTGCAAATTCTTGTAAAGTTGCTCGAGTTTTTCATCTCTTTCTTTTCCTTGGAAGCTTTTCATGGTGGGGACGCTTTCTTTTCTCTGTTTCTTTCTTCCTTTCTCGATCCTCCTCTCATCCCATAATGGTGTGGGGTTTTTGAAGGATGAACAAAAATTAGTGGGTTCAATTTGTTTTGAATGTGTTGAAGATTATAGCGGGATAAGATAAAAATCAAGTTTAAAATTTTTTGAGAGAGTAGTTGCCTAGTTGGTTACTTGGTTTAGATCATGAGAATCTATTTCTAAACGGAGAGACTTGATCAGGGTGCAAATCGGATATTGATTACACATATATTCATTATGAACTAAGCTTTCCTTTTTGGATTTATTTTTTTATGCAAAAACCTAATAAAAACTCGATAAGATGAGTATAAGTAAATTCCGCCACTTTTTCATGGCTGTTACACTTGTTTCAAATTCAAAGAGTGCAGTTAAGTATCTCTCTTTGATCCCTAACGTAATTACACAATGTTTTTTCCTGTAACAGTTTTTCATAGTTGCTGTCATCCCTTCTCGGTTCAGGTCAATTGTTATGGGGTCTACGCTGCTATTATTGCGTTTTACCCTCGCTACTTTTTATTCACTTTAATAGACAATTTCGATTGACAGTCCCCCCCCCCCCCCCTCCCCCCAACCACGTTTTCAAAAAGACGACTGAATAGTGAATGCTATTTAATGCTGAGGACTAAATAATGCAACTACGCAGGGGCCAGATTGAGAAATATGCCACATAAAGTGTAGTCCTACTTTTTTCATGGGGTACTGACTCCTATTAGTAATGTCTTTATAAATAGGTGCCTCACCTCAGTCTTCCATGGAGAAAAGGAAGCACGTTTATGAACTAGAATACTCCAAAAACAATACGAGCTTGAATATTTCTGTATGATCATTACACTTCACAAAAGGGTCAAAGAAATCCACTCCAGTGCTTGATAATGGAGGATAAACAATAGTCCACAGCATACATTAGATTTTAATGTCTATTATCGTGACAATTCAGAAGCAGATTTGTCATAGATAGATAAGCAACTAACACTACAGATGCACATTAAAGGGTCAGATTTGGCTTGAGATCAGTTGAAATTTACTACTCTATGTTGTACTATTTGCAGATTTGCATATTTCCCACATAGCAGTTAATTTCAAATGCTTCGGATGTACAATTCTTCCTCAGATGCCATTCGCCTACCAGCATTTGGATCTGAAATGTCTTCTGTAATTCCCTTCCCATCCAAAGGATCATAAAAGAAAAAATTCTTGAAGGGAGACCCTTTCCCCGATATTGCTTTGATAACCTCCTATGAAGTTACAATAGTCAACCTTGTCAGACTAATGTCACGGGACATCATTAGTAACAAGTACATAAACTTAAAACTACAATGGTTGGAAAGTGTACCTGTCCAAGGATTCCCCCAATAATTGCACAAACTGGCGGAAATTCTGTTGTATTTGTAACCAATCTTTCTAGAAGATTATCAGGTACATAAGATTCATTGACAGACTGTCAACACAAACATCAAGCTAAGAAGATGAACAATGTACTCAAACAATATACACAACAAATTCCAGGTAGCATACCTGTGCAGTACAAAGCTCCTTTTTCAGCTTGAGAACACCAGGAAGATCTGCCATTGAAACCTCCCCTGGACTACGTCCTTCAGCCTCTTCAAACTTTTCTATTACTGCCAGAGACAATTAGATGTTAATGCCCGCAAATTTGTCTATAGATGAGCCTCAGTTCAAAAGGATAATATTACAACAAACTTTAGGGGACAAAAGAGAGAGTATTTTTCCATTTCAAGGATGACAAGAAATAATAACAGATTAGCACAAAACTGCATTAGAAAGCGCCTGCAGAAATAGCCAAAATGCACTAAAGCTGTATGTTCTCTCCCTCCGTCTCACTTCTCCTTCCTAACATTATACCACAATTTACTAGTATAAAACTGTACGATTTATCACACCTCTCATAGCAAAGTACAGCTTTACCGTCTTCCTGGGAAGTGCCCTCCAAGGTACTGATACTGCTTCCTGCAGAAAAAGAGAATTAGATACACCCATTACTAATACATGAAGCTCTTGAGTCTTGACAACACATCATCAACGGCAAAGTAAACGTATTATACATATTGTAGGCCCATTTTTTCAGAACTGGCGCAGGTGTAACAATTCCGAATCTTGTAAGTAAACCATATATGCAATAGGACAAACCATGTCAATGATTAGAAAGCAGAGCACTTCTGTTATATCTACTATTATCTATATCTAGTAATTCTCTGGAGTTTGGATTATTGTTTTAGGATCGTGAAATCAAACAGTTATGAACTGAAAGTCACCCAATGAGCATCTTAATCTAGTAAGTTTCTGAATTTACTCCTTACAGCTACACTAAATATCATTCAGGTTAAATTAGTTACTTATTTTAATTGAGTCATGTTTCTTTTGTAAATAATAGGAGTGGTCACTTGGAGCTCAATGGAGGACTTCAATGTTGCAATTCATCATCACCTCTGCACTACATAGATACAATTTTGAGAAATACATAAATGGATGATCATTTAATACAAGGTAAAGGATTGCAGAGACAAAATGGCACTACAATGAACCAAGACATACCTCGAAACTCGGATATTGTAGTTGGCATTCAATAGTTTCTTCCAGTTTTTTCTGCAAAAGAAGAATGAAGCATAAAAAAGAAATTAAGTATTTTAGAACTCCTTAATGAGAGGTAACCATTAAGTATCTGCTTCGTACAGGTTATCCATTTTCAGCCAAACTTTCTCCTTTTTATGGAGACCATTATTAATTGCAGGAAAACATGCCACAATCGTTGCTGACTATAAAGTGGTGTTTGTTAGATGGATATTCTAATTTCCCAAGTAATTGAAAACCTGTTTATAAAAAATTTGAGAAAAAAAAAAAATCTTCTTATATTGTTTAGGACATACAACATGAAAATATTGAATTCTTCATGTCTTATGCTCAAATATCTTGTAAATAAGTTTCCAAGTACTTGAAAAATTAAAATATCCACGTAACAAACACCACCTAAAAATTTTTGGTATTGCACTGTCATCACATATATAATAGAAATTTTGACTTGTTTACAACATTATCAAAGCAACCCAATGGACACTACACCGCAAACAAAGATAAAATCAAGTTATAAAAGCTGAGAACTAAAATTTTGAGAAACTAGATCCACAAGAGAGATACCTTTGAATACCGATAGTCCTGCAGATCAACAAATATTTCACCACAAGAATCTCTACAGTCAACAGTATAAAATGCTACTCTTTTTGATAGCTTCCGGCATTTGCCATTAACCAGTTTCTACAGTGAAAGCGTATATGCAAGGGGAAGAAAGGATGTAAGAGAAAAATAGAGAACAATAGAAAAGCAGATAGTAAGTTATAGCATGGTGATTATGTGAAGCCACAGATATATCTCAGAGAGGAAGTTTCTATCATACTTTAGCTGCAAGTGAACAACAACTGACAATTACAACATCGAACTTCTTGAAGAAATCAACACCACAACTTGACAAATCACCTGTATCCCAGAAAACAAAAGCAAATGACAACCACAAGATTGATGTAAAAAAGTAAATGAAGGCAAATAGAGAGGGATGCAGTGAGGATGAAAACCTTTTTCGACTGAAACACGAACCATGGGATTGAAGTCTTTGAGTGAATCACAACAAAGCTCAGCAAGGGTCTTCCCACTATACACATTCTCATCCGGAGGAATGAGAAAATTAGAGTAAACTGCTTCCTCAGTTGCTACTCGATCATCAACTAAGGTCAAACTACCAACTCCAGCTAAAACGATATTCTTACAAAACTAAACCCCAAGAAAGTAAAAACTCCTTAGACATGTTGACAAAATGAGGTGAACATGAAGTATAACAACGAATTACCCCAAAAAAAAAAGCAAATTTATTAATGTTCCTTATCTGTTTGATTTGAGATACTAACGAAGTTTCAGGTTTACCTCAGCTACAGTTCCTCTCATTCCATAGACCAGGACATGAGCTTTACTTAGTCTAAAACAACAGAACACAAAGAAGAACTGAAATTAACACACTAAACAGAGTAATAACACACTCCGGTTCCTTCTATCCAACCGAAAGTAAAATGAAGCATAAACAATTAAAATACTTCAGAAAAAATAAAAAATAAAAAAGGTACCTTCTTTGAGCATCAGCACCCCAGACCCTAATCTGACGGTCATACAAAGCGGTCTCCTGCTCCGTCAACTGGTCGCCGTCCATTGCCACAGCCTATTCGACAACGTTCGAGTTTCAATGCTGTAATCCTAACTCCGCAGAAACTGAGCTCGCCGTCCCCTCCGTACGATTGTTGTCGTTTAGGCCCAACCACATAAATGGGCTTGTTGTAATCGGGCCCAATCAAACCCTGGAAGTTGAAAGAGACCCTACAGCACCAAAATCCAAAAGCATCGCAGGAGTTTCACTTTCAATGCTGACAACATGGTTGGTGGTTGCAATTTCATTTTCACTGAATAAGTAAAGACACATTGTTTCAAGTACCGATCTCTACGGCATCAGGATCTTAACACGTTCCATCCTTTTAGGATTTATTCACCGCCCATTTATTTTAGATAATTAAGATAGAATTTTAAAATAATAAAAATAATATTATAATCATTTAAAATGAATGAATAATAAAATAATATTAAAAAAACAATCATATTGACATGACGGAATCTTAATCAGAACAGTGCCAAGGTCTCACCATATCTTTATCGCAATTATATAACAAATGTGTAGTTGCTAATTGCATCTCATATGTCTAAATAAGTGAAGGGGTCTTTCTACTAATGAGCAAACAGAGAGGAGGCGTACGGTACCTAACTACCATGTTGCTTTCCTATATTCAAAACATCTTTACTTATTTGACGTGTTATGGTGAATGGGTTTTTGAAAATGAACATGCTCAGTAAAAGCTGCTGTACACATCAAATCATTCATCAACGTTTTCCCCTTCTAACTCATCATTATCTGATCAGCTTATGTTGACTCACTCACACTCTGTTGTAGCTTGTAATTCAAGTAAAATTATATCTACACATTCGGTTAAAAAATCCATATTCATTTCCTACACTATTTTATTATTAAATAAAAAGGCCACAGATTAGGAAAGGGTGATCGGTGTGGAAGGAAACACGTGGCCAATGATAAACACACACAAAACCAAAGAGAGAGGTCTTTCCCACTGACAATGGTAATTACAGCTGCCACACCCACTTTTGGTAGTTGCAGATTTAAGGGTCTTGTCTCTCTTTCCTCTGTCAACCCAACTTTACCCCTCCCAACTCTTGTTTTTTATCACTTTCACACCTCCTTTTTTCTACCTCCTGCTCTACCTTCATGCCCCCTCAAATGGTTACAAACTTAACTCTGTAGTCTATACTATATCATTATCAACATGTTTTATTATATATAAAATATAGTATAAATGGAATTATCTTCTTGTTTTTAATATGTAAAGTAACATTAAAAAAATAAAGTTTATGTTGGTCCTACCCTGATTAGTATGAACAGTGTAAAAAATAAGTTTGGTGAGAATGCAAGATACTAGTCATGGTATGACTATAACATACATATATAAGCATTGGAGATTGGATATGAAGAAGACAAATGATGAAATTGCAGATGGGAGTCTCAATAGCATGTCATAGTTGTTGTGGCTAGAATGGGCAAAGTATGTACGACTGGAGCCCCCAAATTAATAGTGGGCGTCTACTAAAGCCCCACCACCACTTGTCATCATGATTCATGAAGAAGCCCTCAAGGTAAATTTTGATTCCCCATTCAAACGCTAAGCTTTTTAAATTTTCAAGTCTTTAGTTTCCCACTCTCTCTCTCTCTCTCTCTCTCTCTCTCTCTCTCAAGTGGGGATGTAAGTAACTGAGATTATAAAGAGAAAAAGAAACCAGAGAGAAGGAAGACATGCCATGAAATGTGAAACACTATGCCACATGCCTTGCCTTGAGCATCCATCCTTGTACTTCTTTTTTCTGACTTGTAAATGTTGAAAGCAACCAACAGCCTGTCCTTATATTATATATCCTTCCTTTCCCCAAGCTATACTATGCATACTGGGACTAAGCCCTAAATATGGGAAACCAAATAATAATATAATATTTAGTTCAACTTGTGAAACAGAGTACGTTCAATCTTCTTTGCCCTTCATTGGTCCTCCCTCCTCTTTCTCTCCTTTTCCTGTCATTCTCCCAAACACTCAATTCGTCAACCATTCTCTCTCTCTCTCCACGAATCCACAGTTGCATCTTCTCAAACGGCTAACAGGTATGATTTTTTAGGGATTCCCTCTTAATATACAATACGATCTCATGCTTTTTTTCGTAAGGAAAAGAAATAAAGAAAGTTACCCTTGACTATCCGACTATCCACTCCACTGAGTGTACTCTTAACGGAATCTATGTCAGGCAACAAGTGGCTGGTGAAAGGAACAAGCTTTTCCTTGCTGTAATTGTCTGCAAGTATTCTCTTCCCTCTTTCAATTCGTATTTATCATTTTGCTTTTGCTTCCTCTTTATATCTCGTTGGTGACCTTCTTATTTGTGGCTTCCAGTTTCCTTGGAACTCTGCTATTACGCTGCTTGGTAGTTAATTAGTCATTCATTAATAAATTTAGCGTTCTGGTGCAGATTTCTCCCCTTTCATCTAAGTACGGACGCGAAAATGTCCAATGCGTTGTTTAAGTGACTATCTTTGGCTTTCTAGTTTTATCATTTACTATGTTCTGCATAACTTCCTCCTCTATCACTGTCTATTCTTGTTAAATTGGAGTTTGACAGTTGCCTTCTAATCTGTACAGAATTTCTTTGCTATTTAACTAGTTAATTTCAGTTTGGGTCACCTTCTGTTACTGTCTCAATAGAACTGCTCATTTTTACAAGGTACTGTGTTCTTCGCTGCCTAATTTTCTCTTGCTTTCATGCTTTTGTGAAGCTTTGTATCATTTAATTGAGAGTGACCCAAATAAACATAGAGGCGCTTCAGTGACCAGAGCTGAAAAGTGGGAGTCTTTATGGACTGGAATATGAAACCAGCTTCTTGGGATTTGACTGAATTAGATCAAGCAACCTTACCCAACATAGAAATAGTTGATGGGTCAAGCAGGTTTGGCGTTCATAGAACTATAGGGGAATTTTCCGTTGATTTGAAGCTTGGTCAAATGGGGAATTCTGGCACAGGATCAGTGGCCAAGTGGAAAGATGTTGCTGGAGTCTCCAAAGTGGCATCTTCACCTTCAGGATCATCTAAGAGAGCTCGAGCAATTAACAATGGAACCCAGATAGTGTCATGTCTTGTGGACGGGTGCAATTCTGATCTTAGTAATTGTAGGGACTATCATAGGCGCCATAAGGTCTGTGAACTCCATTCCAAGACTCCACAGGTCACAATTGGCGGCCTTAAGCAAAGGTTCTGCCAACAGTGTAGCAGGTGACGAAATTGTTCACTTCTGTTCTTGATTGCTTGAAATTTGTCCTCTTAATGCATCCATGTCCATTATTCATGGTAGCTTCACAGGTACTCTACTATCGCTTTGAGGCCTTCAGAATAATTGTCAAAGAAAGTACGCTAACTCAATGCTTTCTTTTGCTTTGTGTTACCATTAGCATCTTTATCGTTTTTTAACAACCGGTAAGCAAAATTCTTAAGCAAGAGGAATCCCAGTAGGCGGAATTTATTCTAACTTGAAAATTTTACCAGATTAAAATCAACCCTTGTGCTATTTTATGCTAAAACATCATATTTTCAACTGGATTTACAATGTTGTATCTGGATGTTTACCATCTTGATCTGGAAAAAGCATATTTATCTTCTCATATGTGCAGAAAACAATTGGTTATGTTAATGGAGCTTACAAATAGTCTTGATATGATGGCCCTCTGCAGAGAAATAGTAATATATGAGTTTAAATAAGGAGCAGCCCCTCTTATGTTCTCAGTTCATATGCATTTGATTTTATTTGCTTGCTTTCGTGCCATGAAATATGACACACCTTACTTGCCTGAACTTCCTAAAATACTGAACCTTTATCTGTAGGTTCCATTCGCTGGAGGAATTTGATGAAGGAAAAAGGAGCTGCAGGAAACGTTTAGATGGACACAACCGACGGAGAAGAAAGGCACAGCCAGAAGCTCTCGCGCGATCCAGTAGTTTTTTGTCCAATTACCATGGTTAGCTTCTACATTATCTTTGTGGACCCATATATGCCTTGATTTGGAGCAGGCATTTGCCAAAGATCCCCACATAGATACAGAAATCTTAGAAGTAAGAATTTCCTCTGAAAACAATGCACTTAGCTAGCTGAGTGCGCTGCCAACATCCTTGATAAGGACATTTGGGCCATTGATGTTCAGTCTTATGACAATCTAGTGGTCACTGAATAATAAATAAGTACTCACATGTATAAAAGTATCTTTCCTTCTAGTTCTCTCTTTCATTAGCTGATTCTTATATTTATCAATTTTAAAAGAGTTTGAATTCGAAATCTAATAAAACTTCAAATCTTTCAGGCACCCAGTTGTTGCCCTTCTCAAGTTCACATGTATATCCTTCGAGGGCTGTGGTGAACCCTGCTTGGAATGGAGGTGTCAGTTCCTGTGCAGATGCTAGGCTCCACAGCCAACAGCAGCAAATGCATTTGTTTGATAAACATGACCTATTTCTTGGCTCTTCTTCAAGCGGCAGCTATAAAGGAGGGAAGCAATTGGGATTCTTGCAAGGTGATGACAGTTCCACAATGGACATCCAAAACCCATCCCTACCAGCTGCTTCTTCAGCGTGTCAAACGCTTGTGAGGAGCAGGCCATTGTCAGAAAGCGGAGGGGTTAGAAGCAAAATGTTCTTTGATAGCTTAACAAGTCCACTCCACGGCGACTCTCATTGTGCTCTCTCTCTTCTGTCATCGCCGCAGACGCACACAAGTGGGAATGGTTTAAGCCAAATGGTGGAGACTGAGTCAATGTCCCTTATGCAGCAACCCTTAGGCCTGAGCTTAGAGACGGTGGACCCAGTTTTGGTTCCCCATGGGAGTGACCATTGTCCACCAATGTATAACATGAATGAAGCCCCTCAACCATTTCCTTTTCATTGGGAATAGACCCTCTGCCTCCGCATGTTGATTTTGAAACGATATTCTTTTTACTAATTAAAACTGCAATCACCTACTATTTCTAATTAATACTTATTTTTATACTATTTTATTCATCATCCCAAAAAAGCATTTAAAAAATAAATCTATGAGAAATTTGTAAAATTGCAACATGAAAATAATTATTAGGCTATATGAGGACTCATTTTCTAAACGAAAATATGCAACATCTTATATATAAATAAGAAAAGTAAGTCACAATTCGAAATCACGAAATGTCACACCTTTATATTTGTGCCATTGATTTGAAACATTTCACGTGTCAAAAGGTATAAAATAAAATATTGTGACTAGCTTTAGAGGTGTGTGAACATGTTTTATAAAAATAAAATATGTTAAATTGGGACATATTTGAGCAATGAGTAATATTATTTATATAAATTTTATTAATCAATTGTGTATAAACAATTAAAGTGATTGTATTTAACTTTAAATAGACTCCCTTAAATGTTTTCTATTGAATCATAGAATCAGATTTAATAACAAATTTAAAAATAATTTTTTTATTATATTAATTATTAAATTTAGATCTTATTTAATTGATGAATAATTAAATGAGATACAGTTATATAAATTATATTTTTTTATTTTTAAATGATTACAATATATTTTATTTTTATTAATATAATTAAGTTTTAATTATTTATAATAAAAAAATTATACATTATAATCGTTTATAAATAAATTTAAAAAAAATTCATACATTATAATTGTTTAAAAAAAAGTATTGAACTCAAAGTGACGTACATCAACCCGAACTAACTCAATCTCTTTTCAGTGCATTGATTAGACGCATGCCAACTGTTATATACTTTATTTCGCTTTTCAAATGGTTGAGAGCAGAATTTAGATAAAGAATCGCCAATTTAATATGATTTTAAATAAAAGAATCCAAAAACTATTTATGGCTAGAATTTAACTTCGCAGCATTTTAAGATGAACTAACTGATAATAAATAATGAGATTAATTCATTTTTCCTCTCCACCCTATTAAATATAAGAAAATAATATCTGGGCACAATAAAGTCATTATTTTTCATTAATTAGATTAGTTGAATGAACCACTGTATTTTAAATTTCTTTTTATTTAAAAATTAATAAAAATAACTCAAATAAGACGTAAGTAATTTAATTTATAATGTAATACAAATATTTTTTAGTATTAAAAAATTGAAATTCATTCTTTTAAAAAATAATCAAGTAGAATTAGGTGTTATTAAAAATATTATTTTAAAATGATATCTCTTTACATTTTGTATTTTTTGTTGGCATCATTTTTAACAACAAAAATTATAAAACTGTGGTTTTAAAATAGGATATTTTTAAAAACAAAATAATTAATTCTATAAAAAATAAGAATAATTAATCAATATCCATATGTGTGAATTATTCCTTAAGTAAATATATGGTTACAATAATATCATACTATTATCATCTAAAATAGTGATATTTTTTATTTAAAAAAATAAAAAATATATATATCAAAGTCTAACAATAATACGTACTGTAATCTGAATTATTTCCCCTTCCATTACAACGTGTGCTTTCATCTCAACTGATCATTTATGTAGATAACTAGATACCATTGTTTTAATTTCTTTAAAATATACTATAAATTGCTCATATTTCAGATGTAACTACTGACTACACTCGATTAAAAACAGCTTAATATATCGTCCCAATTTATCAAGTTCCCAAACAAACAGAGAAAACTTGAATAATGGACCATACCTACTGCAGAAGGTGAGATAAACTTTCGAATTACGCATGGCAAAATAATTAAAAAAGCCAAAACCATAAACTCAGAAGTATCCAAAATATTAAATAGAGAATCCACTGGAAATCTGGAATGGTGAACTTTCTTGATATGGGTAATTAAATAGGAAGCGTTTTAAAGCTGATATGCAAAAGCCATATTAATTTTTGAGGATCCAGCCACACCATTTTTCCTATATAAGCTCAGAGTGGTGATCAGTTCAGAACCATGAGTCCGCTATGGAGACCATATCAGCAGGCATCAATCGCTGCAACGATGACATTCTTCTCAACATTCTGGCCAGACTTCCTGCTTTTACCTTCGCATCTGCGGCTTGTGTCAGCAAAACTTGGTACCGTATCTGCACTCATATCCTCTCTCGTCCAAAGCTTGCCTCAGCTCTCTCCCTCAATTCTTCTCTAGTTGTAAGCCTCTTCTTGTATTTAGTTCCCATGCACATTATTGATTGGTTTATTTATTATCACTGCGTGTTCTCATTTTTGGTGCATGAATGACAGGGCGCTGTGGCAGAGGTTCTTGAGAAGGTTCTGAGCAAGCCAATTCGTCCACACTTTGCCATCGCTTGCATTAGTGAACAATTTGGCTTGAGAGGGGCTCACCTACTTGTATGTGTCTGTATTCTTCTGTAAATATTGACCAAGGTTTTACTTCTACACCTTCTGGTTTGAATATTGGATAATATAATGCAGCTCAGTCAAACGCTAGGAACCAGCACTCCTTTAGTGACTCATATTGCTAATGGGGTGATGGGCATGGATGCTCTCACTAATGAACTCCGAGAAGTATGCGTTTTCTCTTTATTTGAATTACCCTCTGGCAGATATATATAGTTTAGAGTAGAATCTTATTATGGGGTGTTATTATTATTCATTATACGCAGGTGAAATGGGATTATTTTGATTATAATGGTCCTCATCCTCGTGAGGCTAATGGATTTAGCGATCTGAATCGAGGGATTGTTTTAGTGGTTGGATATGTACCTGGACTCAAAGTGGATGCCATACCATTATTTCGTCCGAAGACCGTAAGCTACAATGTTTTTATGAATAAATGTGACAGTTATAATTGTGCAGAGAATTGACTTTAAATATATTTTTAATTCTCTGATATCAGAATCCTGGAATTAGCATGATTGACAAGTTTGTGAGGGATATCAAGTCTTACACTGCCTCTGTTTCTGGTTGTGAATCCCCCGCTGCCATCATAATGTTTGGAGTGAGTTATTTAATTTTGAAGCAAGGAAATTCCATCTTATCTTTGGTCTTTTGGCATTGCTGATAAATGACATGGATGTTTTTCTTTCCTTAGGATCGTACCAGTGACATGAACGCCGTTGTTGCACAAATGGGTGAGTGTAAAGCACCCAATCTTCAGATGAATTCATATCATAATATCCTTTTCTTCCCCATTATTTATAAATAACAATATAATCATTTTAAACAAGTGTTACGTGGCAGATTCTGCGATGCCAAAGGGAACGGTGATGGTTGGGGATGGGGGAGGCTGCTTTTTGTTCAGCAGTATGAAATATACAATAACATATCGTCCGGATTCATACATACTTGATGCTGTTGCTCTTGTATTTGCCAAGGATAAAGACAAGTCTCCTGGTACTTTCAGTCCTCAATATATATATTGAAACTTAATTACACAAAATTTTGTTTATGTTGAATTTGCTATGATAGTCTAATGAAACCACTCTGTTATGCAGATGTAGGGGAAACTCGGTTCCATGTTGTGATGGCTGGGGGTTTGATGCCATTTGGGCCCCGATTTGAGGCGCTTGCTGTTGGAGTGCAACCTTGGGGAAAATGCTCTTACATCTCTGCTTCTATGGAAGGACTTCCTATGATTTTGAATTATGAGGCAGTCATTGACACTGTTCTTGAGACGGTATACATGTGAAAATTGGCATGGACACTGTGTACTTACGTATTTGCTTGTTTAAAACTCAGAATTTGGTGCAGGTGAGTGATCGGTGTCCTGATTTATACATCGGGGTGGCGCAACGAAGAGGATGCTACTCAAGGGCAGAAATGGAGAGATTGGCAGCATCCACAGCCTTCTATCAAGTTATAGGGTAAGATGTTGTTATATATATATATGTGTGTGTGTGTGTGTGTGTGTGTGTGTGTGTGTGTGTGTGTGTGTGTGTGTTAATAAAAGAAAGAAGCTGACTGAGTTGTTTGTGGTTTAAAAACAGGGGAGAGGGTCAGTTCTTTGTTGTTGATGGTGTTGGCATCATACCTGGTGATTCCTTCCAATTCTACCACAGAGATCTGGAAACTGCTCGTACCACCCGTGCCATTGCCTATCATAATCTAAAGACCTTGAAGGAAAACACAAGCAGCAAGCAGCAGGAAGATGGCAACAAGTTAAGAGGTGAAGCTGTATTTGGTGGTTTAGTATTTTCTTGTCGTTCTCGAGGTGAATCCTATTTTGGAAGGCCTAATCCTGATATCAACCCATTCTCTCTCAACTTTCCCGGGGTTCCATTCGCTGGAGTGTTCTGCAAAGGGGAAGTTGGGCGTGGCTCTTCAACCTCTGTTACAGAAGATGAATTCCAAGAACATTGCTGCCTTCATGCCTGTAGTTCTGTTTATTTGGCTATGTCTTATGTTCCTGCTCCATCTATGGAGTACTAAATAGTAGGTTTTGTGCACCTCACCTGTAGTAGCTCCTGTTCCTATAGAATGAGTTTTGGTGGTCTTGTGGTGGCATCTTCTTAAGCTTAGTAGTAAGTCTTTTGATATAACCCAGTCTATGTGTTTGTCAAATGTACATGGAACTTGTGCTCCCTTGACATGTTACAAGTTTGTTCCATTTATGGAGGAAATAATATTATTGTTAAACAGCTGCAATTTACTGTTGCTACTAGCAGTAATGGATTTTATCCATCGAAGACTCTACAGCTTCTAAGATTTGCCCAAAAAAATGGTGTAAACATTTTTATTTGATTAAATTACATTGATCTAAGTACCAAATCAAGACTGCAACATTAAACTGTTCACGGTTTGTGCGAAACAGAAAAGTGAAAAGGTCTTGATATTGGCACGGCTCAATCAGATTAAAGGACCCAACCCTTGGGAGATTTGATTTGATTGAGCCGTCCCAACATCCCTACCTTTCCCCCCCAAACAACAAATTAATTTCCATAAACAAGAAAATCAATACCTTGGTATTTCTCAGAGAAGGAGATCTTGTAGAGCTCGGCCTTTGTTTGTGGTGCCATGGCAGGCTCTAAGGATTGTATTGAAGATTGGCGCTTCAAGTGGCTTACAATCTAACAAAAGGAAGCAGAAGCAATATATAGAGCGAACTTAGAACGGTTGGTACGTCAAAATCTTTTCTTTTAATTATTATATAAATTTACGATTAGTTGCTTAAGTACATTGTGGTTGATGACCATATCGAGCCCACAAAAGGGTTTCCTTCTTAACTAGTTTTCCAATCCATTTCTTTTGTAGTTATCGATACCTGATTCTAATCCCCCAACAAAGACCAAAGAAAAGGAATAATAATTAGTTATTATCTCTATCCCAACCTCACATTTTTCCAATCACTTGAGCTAAGTTAGGTTATTTTATACTACTTTAAGCCCAATTCCTAATCCTTCACTAATTAGTGTTTTTTCTTGCTCACTTTAGTGCATAAGAGTGGAGTCATGGCATTTCATATCACAAAATGGTCCAGTGCTCCCATTGAAATAGTAATTAACTTTATCATCAACTAAGGGAAATGGAAATAAAAAATGGTAGTAATTGGGTGCTAGTTGCATCTAAAACACCTCCTAAGAAAATTCTTGTTGGAAGAGGAGCCAATGATGTGCCGTTATCATTGGTGGAGTCATACAAGGCTTCTCAATAACGCTGACTTTCTGAGTGGGGGAGGCGTCTGCCCTTGGGCCCTTGGCTCGTCGGCACCCCCACGGCCCACCCGCTAATTGTGGGGTCTACACTAAGACTTCAAGTGCCTTCCCCTCTCAGTAATGCCTTCATAGAAAATGAAGGGTTGGACCGTTTTTTTTTTTTCCACCCAAGCCACCGCCCCGCCAAACCCTCCGTCAACCTATCACATAGACACCTAATTTGTTATGTGGTAAAATATTTACACGACTCTTGCTTTTTCAACTCTCTGCAAATACTTCTAGATTCCGGTGCTTCTATTTTATTTTTCTGGAGTTTCAACTCAAGATGAAAGCAACCAGCTATTTGCCCTGTGGAATATATAGATAGTTGACAGTCCAAGAAGCTTGAGTGAACTGGTACAACTGCCAATTATTTATAACTTTCTTCAAATTCCTTTAATTGAGTCTTTTGATATTTTAGAAAATCAAACACTTTAACTCATGCACATGATTATACCCATAGCACGAGTCTTGAAATAGGTGGTATACTAATCCGCCCAATCTCAGTTGTAAATTGGCCAAGCAGATTTTAATTCGCATTCCCTGCCATTTAGGAGTCCTCTGTGTTTCATACAAACGTAGGATAAATCAAAAGAAGGAGAGAGACAACGAGCTTCGACAAAGGAACCAAAGTTAATGAGCATAGTATGTATGTAAAAGATATATCTCTTGACAGATTACTTCAGTCAATTGTATTTAACACATGATACTTCAAGACAATACTTTCAGAAAGCAACAGAAAGAACGGAACAAAAGCTTGCTGTGTGTTTGGGATTCTTATTTCTTACAAGAAAAACGCCGTCTAACAGATACATTAGAGAATGAAGACAGAGCATTAAATAGAAATACCCAATGACTTCTTGAACTTCTCAACCTCC
This sequence comes from Ceratonia siliqua, assembly GCA_034509205.1. Taxonomy (NCBI): domain Eukaryota; kingdom Viridiplantae; phylum Streptophyta; class Magnoliopsida; order Fabales; family Fabaceae; genus Ceratonia; species Ceratonia siliqua. Next base: position 20,187 of record JASKGM010028715.1, on the reverse strand, counting down.
AAATATACTGTGGAATATGGAAGGAACTCTGAGAAATGTTCTTTGCTCAGATCATTTATTGCAACGGCAAGTTTGGGGATTTCTAAGGTTTCTTCATGAGTCAATGACCTAACAAACCTAGCTGGATTTCCAGCCCAAAGTTCACCCGATGGAATTCGCCTCCCAGGAGGGACTACTGACCCAGCTTCAAGTATTGAGTGTGTCTCCACCAACGAACCTTCCATGAGGATGGAATGCTGCCCAATAATGCACTCTGGCTCAATTGTGCAGGACCTCAACAGGCTGTATGCACCAATTGTCGCAAACCTCTCTATCAAAGTCTCAGCAGGCAGACCTGATTTATGAAAGCAAGCATACACAACAAATAAGAAACACATTCATAAATCATCAACCAGCATAATATGCAATTTTCATGGATCTCAAGTTGGACTTTGAAACCACAATACAAATTAGTAGGAAAACCAATAACAGAGAGACAACTACCGGGATGTGTCTTGATCTCTAACAGAAACTCCACCAAACTGTAAATAGATCGCAGTCATTGTTTGTTAAGATCCCAAGTGTTACGAGTCTCACATCTGTTCCTCAAGCAATTGTGGAATGATACTTAAGTTTAGGAGGTACCATCTTCTAATAAACTAGTCTTTTGGGGTGTGTTCTACCTCTTAGGCTTGAGTACTCATCTGATTGGTATCAGAGCAGTAGTTCCAGGGGCATGCTAAATACTAGAATGGAGGGAAGACTGGAGCAAGTGGAAAGGGGGATCGAAACACAGGGAAGACAGACAGAGGAGAAGAGGCACGATATAAGGACTATCCAATACCGCATCCTCTGCACGATGCACCAAAGGATTTGCTTATCAAAACGTTCATCAATGGCTTAAAGGGAGAGGTGAAAGCTTAAGTTAAAATGGGTCGACCCATGACCCTAAAGAAAACCATGGGTTTGGCCCATCGGGTAGAAGAGAAGAACCTCACGTTGGACCGAGCTAGGGAGGAGAGGAAGCACTGGTTCAGACAACCTTAGTCCAACCCGAAAGCTGCATTCAGGAGTCTCACGTGCGTTTCAGTGAACCATGGACGCCTCAAGGGATGGCCACTCATATTTCCAGCATGGTAGAGGCTGGAAAGGCGAAGACAGAGCACTGAAGGGGAAGCAACTGCCTGGTAGCACCACCCACCGCGCCGAAGAAGACTGTCTGAGGCTGAGGATGCTCGAAGAAGAGCACTGGGCCTGTGTTTCATATGCGAAGAGAGGTACACACCCAACCATCATTGCCGGAACAAGCAATTACAGGTACTGCTAATGGAAGCGGATGAGGAAGAAGAACAGAAAGAATAGGATAGGTGAAGCTCTTTGAGGGAAACAAAACAAAATTAATTGAGGAGTCCAAGGGTTGGGCTAGTGTGTTTGGTACTGTTTCTATCAATATATCAATGTTTCTTCAGTATTTCTTGGTGCATTTCTGTTGTATTGCTTTGGGTTCCATCATTGTTACTCTCTGATTTTTCTTTTTTACATGTCCAAAGTATTTTCCAAAAGAAACTCAACCAACGACGGCAAATCCTATTGGAAAAGAGACACAGGAATAAGTGTCAAGGGAAATCAGTAAAATGCAACATAATGATAGACCAAAACTTTTAGGAACAATCTGAAGTAGCAGGATTAAGGTTAACTATTTTACAATGTTGAGACAAAAGCAACAAGTTCAATGAGAAACTTGGATGTAGTGGCAGATTGAAGCTACTTTGGAATCGTTCCAGACAGTAAAACCACTACAAATCCTCTTGACTTTAGACAGACTGAATAGAACAAAATAATGACAATAAATCATCATTGATCATAGTTCACAAGAAGACTTAAGTTGGCGTTCTTTTCAATATAGTGATACACAGATGTACAACATCCAAACACGTGCCTATGACTTGGTTCTGTTAACTGTCAACAGAAAAGGTTGGCGACAATACTATGAAGAATACTGCCAAGGCCCAAAGTCATCTCAAGATTAAAGGCATAAAGGAATTGTTGGCTATCTATAAGATAACTCCAAAAGGCAAGGGAATGACAAAGAATGAGGTTGAGATTCAGCAATTTAGATTCTATTACAGGCAAATCAGCATCAGCAGGATAATTTATGACAATCAGTTCAATAGGATCAGCTAAACCACTGAACAAAGGAGGTATCAATGAGAGTATATGCTTAATAATGTGAATCATGAGTTTGAAATCGCAATGCATTAAAGAACTATCAACAAAACAGACGTGAAAAACTTTTAAAAATCTAACTAAAGAAACTAAAACTTTGGACTTCCACTAGCAACAGCATGGTAGCGTTGTAAACTTATATTATTCGCCTATTACTTATTGACAACAGAAGTGTCAAGAAAAAGAAACACATTGTCAATCTATGATTTCAACATACAGAATAAAGAAGGTAATCAGCCTCCCGAGTCCGTATGACCATTCTACAAAGAATAGAATGTCGACAGTCACAGATAATTTAATATAAACCTGAGGTATATATACATTTTTTTCTTTAATTCTTCCGTTTTAGATTTCCCTTTTCCTCCTATTTGTATAAATTAAAGAAGATCAAAATTAAACAATGTTCACCTTCTACAGACTAAAATGCAGAAACAAAAATTGCTTTCTTACAAGGAAAACGGAAGATATATCAATTGAAATAGAAAACCCAATGATAAGCATAGCAATTGAGGCAAACCTGTGGGAGAAGACCAAGCCGCGTGAATGACACAGCGCTCCTGAACATTGGAGCAGAATCCAACAGTGATCTTGTTGAGATCGCCCCGGAGGACTGAGCCGGCCCAGACAGAGGCTCCATCCCAGACGTTAACTTGGCCGGCAAGAACCACGTTGGGGGCCACGTAAGCGTCGACGGCGACTTTAGGGAGCCATTGCCCCAGTGGGATTATCTTCCTCTGACCTCTGTAGTCCCACTTCACTCGATCTGGAGAAGGCGTTACGGGCTTTGATGCCTCAGTTGCGAGAGCGCGTCCCAACTGCTGGGGTCGGAATTGGTGCTTTGCTGCGAGTGCGGTTGTTAGGGCTCTTCTGTAGAGGCGAGATAGAGTGGCCATGAGAGCGAGAAGAGAGAGAAAGAGCTGGAAAACAGCGGGGAAGTGATAACGGAACAATACGAGAATTGGAGAAGGGGGGAAATCGGTGTGGGGTGAAAAGAATGGCCCAATTGAAAGCCCAGCCCTCTAACAAAGCTCCATACCTAAGCCTCTCTACTTATTGTTAGAATTATTGGGCTTCAAGTATTTCGGTTTAATAAGATGAGTTTCATGTTAATCCAATCATATATATTTAATATCTGATAATAACTGATTAATTGGCTAGGTTCTATTTATTGGGCTTGAGCCCTTAATAGATATATTGGAAACAGTATAAGGTTAATGGGGTAATTATCTATAATGGATGAATAACTATCAACCCATAAATAAATATATAAGGATTGAGTTCCCTCATTAATTCTAAATAACAATTGACTTTTCATTTGAACCCGTACGATAAAACAATGGTAAGGTAAACAAAAAAATTAAACTAAGGAGCTGTTTGTTTGGGCTTATCAGAAAAGGCATTTTCTTCTTCTCTTGTAGGAAGAATGATTTTTTTTAAGGAGAAGTTGTTTTATATTTGGATGCAATAATTTAGAAGGGCTTTTGAAGTAGGATAAACAACTTTAAAAATGAAAGTTTCTCTCTCTTCTTATTTTTCTCCTTATCAACAAAAGTTAAAAATTTTAACTTCTCCTATAAGGAGGTTTTCTCCATTTTCATTAACTTATCCGTTTTCTATAAGCCCAAACAAACAGGTATATTTTTATCCGAATGACTTATTTTTTAAAAATAAGTAACTTATGCTTAAAATAAGCCCAAACAAACAGGCTACAAATATAGGCATGTGAATGCATTATAATAAATAATGAATTAAGACGCTACTTAAAATGTGTATGTAATTTATAATTTATTATTTAATTGATATTTTAGATTCAATATAATTTCATATATACAAATCTTACACATGTCTCCAGCTTTTATAATTTATACTGTTTAAGGTGAATTACTATATTTTATTGGGAAAAAAGCAAAACTGTTCATAATAAAATTATTGTATTATATAAAAGAGTACTCACGTAATTGACTTTAATAGATAAGAAGTGAAGTACTGAATCTGTTCAAAGAAAAAGGTTGTTTGAGACTGAGTTGAAGAAGACAAGCTTTGTTGGTTATGTTTTAGAATAGAGATGCCTTTTGTCATAGCTAGTATGATAATTGGCATTCTGAATTAATTAATGGAGCTCAACAAGTTGAGAAATAGAAGCAAAAGTAAGTCAAACCCATGCATCATTCCATTTTGAATAAATCACGTATTTTCGTTACACTTTATATTTATATGATATCTGTATTTAATTAGTATGTAAGTGAGTAAGGCATACTCAATCTGCGACTAATTAGTGTTTGCACCGTTATCTATTAAAATTTTGTTAAAGGTTATTGCTGGTAGATTACAAGGAATAATGAAAAAAGAATAAGTCAAACTTAATGTGCTTTTGTGAAGGGTTAATATACTTATTGTCCAATAATTTAAGACCAAAAAGGGAGTTTAAGTCATGAGTTAATTAGCATTAAAATTAGACATGGGGTAAGGCATATAATACGATACAATAGAATTTTTTTAAAGGAAATCATGCTTAGAATCTGTTTTCATGCAGATTGGGTTGCTATGCATTAGTAGTAGTAGTACTATGTCCTATTCAATTGAAATTAATAAAGGATGAATCTTTTGGCTATTTTAAATCATCTAGAGGGCTAGCTCCACCAAAGAGATAACTCTCTATCTCTCTATATTTTTCTGCTAAAGAACTCTCCTTTCTACTATTACAGGAGTGAAAGTTTCATGTAGAAGCCCATCTGTTACACACTTATTCTTTGCAAATGATTCTATTTTGTTTTCTTAGGATAATACTACTCTCTCCTTTATACGCCATGAATTGCTTTAACTAAATTACCGGATGGGTTGTGCTATGACTTGACTAAATTGACACGTGATTTTTGGTGGAAAAATCAAGAGTCAAGTACTGGGTTTTGTTGGATGATTAAATGGCAGACTTCATGTAGGAGTAAAAAGGTTAAGGATTAAAGATATGAAGGCCCTAGCTGAGGTTCCAGGTCATCAAGGAATGTATGTGCAACATCTAATTTATAATCAGTCCACGGGCACTTGGGATGAAGATATGCTACGCAACTCTTTTGAAACCAATTTCTGTACCTTCTCACTCTTTAATATGTATATGGCATTAATCATTATCCAAGACAAGCAAAATACGAAGTTGCCTTACACGGCCTTTCTGAGCCATTGAGTTCTCTCAACGGTATGCCTTCTGACCAAGGTAAATGGAAGAGGTTTTGGAAACTTAATATTCCTGAGAAGATAAAAATATTTATTTGGAAGGCTTATTATGGTGGACTAGTGGCAGTGACTCACAATTTGCATGGGATCGAGAGGTACGGTTTTCAGTTACCTTCAAGCTCATGTCCAGCGGCCTGTGGAGCTTCAGGCGAATCCGTCGTCCATGTGCTCATTAGCCATTTGCATTTATTGGTAGCTGTAATTATGAGAAACTCCCAGTTGGGTTAGGTTAATGTAACATACAAAAATAATTTCATTCTACTATTTTTAAGACATTCTTTTTCATAGTCTCCGTGTTTTTTTTCTTGCATTCTTTTCTTTATCTGATCATGTATTAAAAACAAAATGTGATCAGTGATTGTCCATCTTTGTCCAAAATTTGAAGAGAATGGAAGAGGAAAAAAAAAGGGAGGGAGGGTTTGATTTAGATATTTTGTTTTTGTTTGGGAGTTTTTTATGAGGAGGAGAAGAGAATGAAAAATTTTAATCTTTCTTATCACACATATACACATATTTTGGAAGAGATCGAAGTTGAATAATTTTAATTAGTAGGTAAGATGCCATGCCACTTTAATTTACATAATAACATGATGACTCCTCATCAATTTTAATTCGTTTTTAAATAATTTAATTTGTTTGCTTTTAATTAAACTTTCAAAACTGATCAAGTTTGTATATATATACTCTAAATTTATCCGTAAAATTAAATAGTTTGAATAAAAGTAAATCGATAGTTAATGGGCCAATTTTCATATATATGTCATACACCGATTATATATAATAATAGTAAAAATTGGTTTAAGTAAGGAAGTGATACTGCTATATATAATATCCTTTGGTGGGATAAATTTCAACAACTTGAGTCTCTTCAATATTATTATTAGCTTATGACAACGGATATGAATAATGACATTTAGGTCTGGAAAGGTTAAAGATGTTGTTTGAAATGATTATTTAGTTTGATGTGATTATATCACATGGGATTGAAATTAAACCAGTTGAAATAATGTTGATAAAGTTGACGAAGAGGCGTCTAGATCCAGTCCAGATGGGCTTAACTCCATGCTGTGTAGTTGGCGCAATCGTGGTCATTAACGGACACTGAAAAGTCACAAAACCAATTATTGAAATGCGTGCATCAATAAAAAATTTTGCAGCTCCCCCAAATCCCACAATGCGTTTGCTTCCATTTATTTGTTTAATGCACTACTCATCCCAATAATCCCAATCCCATTTGTCATTCCTAGGCTTCACTCAGACGCCGCAATCAAAGCAAAGCAGCATATAACAATTATAATTTGGACCGTGGATGCTTTAGCTGTGTCCACAGCTTTATCTTTGTGGACACAGCTTTCACAACTATGCATAACAAGACAAGCCTCTTTATCTATCTCTACTTCCAATTTTCAAACCCAGAAGTGTAGCCATTTTGTTTATTCAGTCTTCTCTTTTTTTTTTCCCCTAAAGAAGCTGCAAAGATGATAAATGCCCAATTGCCTATCTACTTCTTATTCTTTGTGGGTACGCCATATGTGTTTGTCGGCAGCATACTTGCATAGCTCGGTTGAGAAAATTTGAGAAATGGAATTTAAAAAACAGATAAAGAAAGAGTTGTGTTGTAGTAATAGGTTGAGACTGTGGAGGAACTAGAAGCCAAATCACCAGTGTTCAAATATTTATCAACAAAATAATAATAATAAATAACTGGGATCACGTCCTCAAAGAGCCAAAATATGTTGTCCCTGTCATTCAAATTTCAACGCTAGGAGCCAAACAATATGTGGATCCCACCACAATGTTCGAAGTTATAGTTAAGAATCAACCCTTTTACCCCTCATTTTTCAAGAATCTCAAAGACCATTTTCAATCAAGTTTGGATTTGATGGTTTGGAGTTGGACTCTTCAATCTCTTCGACTTCAATTTTATTTACTTATTTTTTTTATAACATATATATTGAAAACCATACATGATTAATTCTATCCTATCTATAGTTTTTTTTTACCATAATATAATTAGATGAGAAAATGTTTGAACAAATTGAACAGGTGGAGGAGATCAATTCTAATTGAAAGGTGCTTTTTATTTTATTTATATTTAGGGAGTGTTTGGTATAAGAGAAATTTCTTTTTAGAAAACATGATTCTTAGGAGTAATGGCTCCAAGGAATTTTGTTCACATTTTGATAGACATTTTGACGTTCAGAAACTATTTTTTTTTTAAATTTATGTGATTTTTATAAAAATATCCCTATATATAAATTATAAAAAATTTGTTTTAAAGAAAATATTGAGTTTGAAACTTGGGGTTTTGAATTTAGGGTTTGAGGGTTGGGGTTTAGAGGTTGGATGTTAGGAGATTTAGGGTTTAGGAGTTTGGAGTTTCAAGGTAAGGGGTTTAAGATTTAAAATTTAAGATTTGGAGTTTGGGGATTTGAGTTTGGTATTTGGGATATGATGATTTGAGAGAAAAGATAAAATGGTCATTTGGGTTTTTAAAAATCTATGAGAAACTTGTTTAAAAGATGTTTCTAGTAATCATACATTTTTGAAATTTTTTTTAATTTTTATACCAATAATAAGAAACTAATATTTTTAACTAATGATTTTTAAAAAATTTTAAAAAATCCTGATACCTACCAATCACCAAATAGCAAAAAATGCGTACAATTTTGCCTTACCATAATTAACGGTGCACATGACTGGGGCAGACCCAGATATTCTGAGTCCTGAGTCCTGATTCCTGAGCACCACCTTTTGCGTGTCCACATAACAAGATTTTATTATTATTAATTTCCGTCCCAGACTTCCCCACAACTAACAATTGATGAAAGAATAATAGCCAAACCAGAATAACAGTAATACAAGAAAACCAGTCCAATAACAGAGGAATAGATTACAGAAACAAGGCAGAAAGCTTAAAAATATAGATGGTACTCAACAATAAGATAGATCCTCAGAACCTGGAATCGCACCAAGGAACCTTGGAGATTAATGCAGTATCACACTACTACAGCCTCACACTGTGAAGAGAGAAACATACTCTCAAGTTCTTAATTCAGCATTTTTCCAAAACAAACCAAGAAAAAGAACTACCACCAGCGACCAAAACCAGAACCACCAGTAAGCAAGACTAAGCGTCAACATAAAAACAAATATTAAAACAAGACCACGCACCAGTCAACAAAAACAGAAAGCAGGGATTTAAGTGGCCACGCTGGCATGTTCTCCCTGCATTGCATCAACAATCCCCAACCATTTTTTGCTTTAACAGCCTCATCAGTATTCACCTTTAGAAATGGCTGTTTTTGTTTGGATATCTCTTATGTCAATTTTATCTAGCTAAATCATCAGTCCATGTGCTAGTGCTCCAATTGCAATTTATCCTTTGTAACCAAAAGCCTCACAACTTTTGACTAAAGCCATATATAGTAGCATTTGTCAATACTATCTCTCCTTCCAGATACTAAAATGAGTTTCAATGGCACTGAAGACATTGCAGGTCAGAAAAATGGGCGTTCTGAGAAACCTCCAATGAAGGGAAAAAGGTCGACTCGTGATCAGTTTCAAGTTTTTTCTGAGCCTCTGGCAGGACAGGATAATGGTCCTGCCCAGAACCCTCCAAATCCCCCCAGAAGAAATCGTGAGCATTTCCAAGTCCTTAACCCTACCAACCCTGCACCTCCCTCTCAATATCCTGATCAGTAACTTTGTGGAAGAATCTAACAGGTTAGTGTGAATGAACCTGTTTCTCTGATCTGCTGTATTCTTCTTTTGTTGTTAGTCATTCTTTTTTCTTCTTCTCTTTCTCTGTCTGTATCATCTTTTAAGAAATGGTGGAAAGAGAAAGATTGCCAAGTGATGGAGGAGAGGTGCATACTTACTGATCCAAACATAATCTTTGAAGAAACTGAAGTGGTATCAAACTATTTGCCCCTTTTTTTTTTTTTTTTATTTCAGGGTGATGTCTCTCAAAATTAAATAAGAGGTGTATATCACTGTCTAATAAGCTATATATAACTAAGGTACCCTCAAGGAATAGATTTCCTTTGGAGTCTCTGACCACAAAAAATGAAAAGCATTAAAACCACAAATCTTCAAATATATATGATCAGCTTCCTTGTGTATTTGACCCATGGGTTAATTATTCAGAAACTTTATGGTATGATCTCCTGGGTGATTCAAGTTTCTTCGTAGTTTATAGTATGGAATTGGCTGACAAATTGATGCGGGAGCATCCTTGGCACCAGAAGGCTTCCTTAGGGAAGGCCCTTGGGCCCTGTAACCCTGGGTGAATATTAAGTCCCACATCACCCACGAGTGCGCGGTTCACCCAAGAGTCGGCCACACCTTTGTCCCGTCCTACATCTCAAATTGTTGGCATGGATGGTCAATTTGCAGATTGCAGTTGGAGAGTATGCTATATATGCAGTCAGGAGAAACTATTATCTTGTGTTTGTCAAAGGGTAAACAAGAGTTGTCCCTTCTGTTTTTTGCATAGTCCTTCCTCTTTTTTATCGATTTTGTCATTTTTTATTCATGGCTCTGTCGTCCAAACTTTTAAATATAGCAGTAGCTAGGGAAAGAATATATAGCAGCTGATTGACTGAAAAATTATTCATATGATTTGCAGGTTGTAGCAGTTGGAGAGTATGTTATGATATTAGATGGAGTTCTTCGATCTTCAAGTGAATGAATGGATATAACTATGTAGTATTCTCAATTCTGTGAAATTACTTTCTGTTTTCATGGGTTGCTATGCATTAGTAGTAGTAGTACTATGTCCTATTCAATTGAAATTAATTAAGGATGAATCTTTTGGCTATTTTAAATCATCTAGAGGGCTAGCTCCACCAAAGAGACTCTCTATCTCTATATTTTTCTGCTAAAGGACTCTCCCTTCTAGTATTACAGGAGTGAAAGTTTCATGTAGAAGCCTATCTGTAACACACTTATTCTTTGCAAATGATTCTATTTTGTTTTCTTAAGCTAATACTACTCTCTCCTTTATACACCATGAATTGCTTTAAATAAATTACCGGATGCATGGGTTGTGCTATGGCTTGACTAAATTGACGCGTGATTTTTGGTGGAAAAATCAAGAGTCAAGTACTGGGTTTTGTTGGATGATTAAATGCCAGACTTCATGTAGGAGTAAAAAGGTTAAGGATTAAAGATATGAAGGCCCTAGCTGAGGTTCCAGGTCATCAAGGAATGTATGTGCAACATCTAATTTATAATCAGTACTCCAGTGTCCACGGGCACTTGGGATATATGAAGATATGCTACGCAACTCTTTTGACCCTTCCCTACCTGACGCAATTTCATCGGAACCGATTTCTATACCTTCTCACTCTTTAATATGGCATTATCCAAGACATGCAAAATACAAAGTTGCCTCATTCAGTTCTCTCAACGCTATGCCTTCTGACGATACTTATCATAGGTGACGATGGAAATTCGTTTCAATTATTATATGAAAAAGAGAAGGAGAGGGAGAGATGGTATGGTAGGGAGAGGCTTTAGATAGATTGAAGGGGAGGGAAGATAAACGAAAGAAAGAGAGAGAGAGAGAGAGAGCAAAATATAACTTGTCCATTAACATATCCGCAAAGAGCCGAAGTCCCTGGCATTCAAAATTTCAACGCTAATAATCATTTTGGATCTTAAAATATAGGAGTACTTTATGTTTTTTTTAATTATTAAAGATAAAAGTATTGTTTTAATTTTTTATATTTAATTTTTGTTTCTTATATTTATTATATTTAATTTTTCTTTAATATTTTAAAAATACACAAATTTAATTTTATGAAATAACACTATTAAATATATTAATAATTTTTATTGACATGTCATGCAAGCTATAAAATATTAGATACGTCACAGCTGATTATTTATTGGTGCCTACCCCTCTACGTGTTATCTAGTCTGAACAAAATACGAGTTATTTGATTTGAAATTACGAAATTAATTGAATCAACATTCATAAAAATAAATCTTTTTGAGTTATTCAATATATTCTATACTTCCTTACCATGTCAATTTCATTGAGATTCATGGCCGCCAATAGCCGCAATACAGATTAATATTTAAGGATATATATATATTACCTCCCCCTTTCTCCTTTCAATTAATTATATATATAGATATAGTTAAATGGATGTGTTGAATTTAACCTCAATAAATGATTCATAAGCTATTAAAATAATCATTTAAAAACTAAAATAAATCTTAAATAATTAATTGGATCATTAATGACGTCATTTTAACCCACCAACTTGCCTTACTCCCTCTTCATAAGTTATTTATATATTTACTATTTAAACATTTATGTAGATTCAAGTTTATAAAATATTGTAAATATTTTATTTATATATTTTAAATCAACTTGAAAATATGCACATGTAATTATTTTGAGAGAACTTGCAATTATTACAATAATTTGATCAGACTTTACAACACTTCAAAAAAATCATATGTTAATAATAATTTTTATTGGGAGATTTTTAATAATGACTGGCACATAATATTCTACAATGAAGACTATAATCAATTACATGAATAATTTAAATGAAATGAAAATTGATTTATTCTATATAAATTAAAATAAAGAAGTGTCTCAAATGAGGTTCTTTCAAAGATTGCATCTAATGACTTCATATATATAATACTTTGTTTTTATATGTATATATATAAATTTCAATAAAACTTTCAGGATTTTGCTTAGATGGAGTGAGCCCATTACATTAATCTTGAATTTCAAGGCAAAAAATAAAAAATTACACTTTTAATAAAATGAGACTTTTATATGTGGTGAATGTACGAGCCCAAACTTGATTTAAAGTTGCCATGGTTACAAACAGAGGAATGTTATTGGTATATTACTTTTTTTTAACATTATTTTATTATTTTATTATTATTTATTATTTATCATAATTATTATTATAGATTATTTTATAATATATTAATAATTAAAAAAAATATAAGAATGATATATTAAAAAATGATATACAAATAATATTACTTTTTTACCTTCTGCTGCAGCGGAGTCACTTTGACCCAGCCGCTTATCATTCGCCGCAGATGCTTCAAGTGCCTCCCCAATGGTTATGGCATCTGGATCCAGAGCTGATGCTTCAAATGCCTCCACATTCTTAGAGTGTAGGTGGATGCTTTAGCTTTATCCTTTGTGGACACAGCTTTCACAACAATGCATAACAGGACAAGCAGCTTCATCTATCTCTACTTCAAATTTTCAAACCCAATGTAGCCATTTTGTTCATTCGGTCTTCTATTTATTTTCCCCCTAAAGAAACTGCAAAGATGATAAATGCCCAATTGCCTATTTACTTCTTATTCTTTGTGGGTAATATGTGTGTGTCGACAGCATACTTGCATAGCTGGGTTGAGAAAATCTGAGAATTGGAATTTAAAAAACAGATAAAGAGAGAGTCGTGTTGTAATGCGTTGAGACTGTGGAGGTACTAGAAGCCAAATCACCGGGTTCAAATATTTATCAACAAAATAATAATAACAAATAATTAGTTTTTGATTAGTTTATATATAAACCAAAATATATAAAATATTTAAGTGTCATGTCCAAAACTATGGGTGAAATCTCGAAAACGGTGATTCCTCCTCTATTCATGAATAGAGGGGTTGTTTTTAATTTTTATTATAAATTTTATTTTAAGAAATAAATTAAAAAATTTTAAAATAAATAATAAATAAATAAAAAGATTTTTTTAATTTTTTTATTATGTTTTTTGAATTATTTTTTGATTAATGTTTTATGTAAATCTTTTTAATACTTTTTAATTTTTTTAATTTTTTTTAGAATTTTTTAAAGTTTTTTTAACTTATTTTTTAAAATAAAAATGATAAAAAAATAAAAATTCTTAATTTTTAATTTTTAAAAATTAAAAACCTACTCGTATTCATACTTAGCATCTCCCCTCGAAAATATATGGCAATTGGCAAATGAAATGAGCGAGTGGGGCGACAGGATCTGCGGTAACTCAATATACCTCTGGCCTTCTTGATCTGCACGACGAGGAGAGGGCCGACCGCTTACTCATCTAACTTGTCCATTAACCATGTAAAGACAGGCTACCTAATTAGCTGCATTTACATTTCTAAACTGTTGAACAATATGTGGTCACGTGGATACCACCGCAATCTTCTAATAAGGACAAATCTTTCCCGATCAATTCGGGGACGCTCACTTCTAAAAAGTGAACCAATTGCAACTATTCCTTTGTAACCAAAAGCCTGACAACTTTTTGACTAAAGCCATATATAGTATTATTCAATACTATCTCTCCTTCCAGATACTGAAATGAGTTTCAATGGCACTGAAGACATTGCAGGCCAGAACAACAGGCGTTCTGAGAAACCTCCAATGAAGGGAAAAAGGTCCACTCGTGATCAGTTTCACGTTTATTCTGAGCCTCTGGCAGGACAAGATAATGGTCCTGCCCGAAACCCTCCAAATCCCCCCAGAAGAAATCGTGAGCAGTTCCAAGTCCTTAACCCTACCAACCCTGCACCTCCCTCTCAATATCCTGATCAGTAACTTTGTGGAAGAATCTAACAGGTTAGTGTGAATGAACCTGTTTCTCTGATATGCTGAATTCTTCCTTTGTTCTTAGTCATTCTTTTTTCTTCTTCTCTTTCTCTCTCTGTATCATCTTTTAAGAAATGGTGGAAAGAGAAAGATTGCCAAGTGGTGGAGGAGAGGTGTAAACTTACTGATCCAAACATTAATCTTTGAAGAAATTGAAGTGGTATCAAACTATTTGCCCCTTTATTTTATTTGATAGTTTATAGTATGGAATTGGCTGCCAAATTGATGCTGGAGCATCCTTGGCACCGGAAGGGTTCCTTAGGAAGGCCCTTGGGGACCTGTGCCCCCTGGGTGAATATTTAGTCCCACATCACCCACGGGTGAGCAGTTCACCAAAGAGTCGGCCGCACCTCTGTCCCGTGCTACATCACACATTGTTGGCATGGATGGTTAATTTGCAGATTGCAGTTGGAGAGTATGTTATATATGCAGTTAGGAGAAACTATTGTCTTGTGTGTTCGTCAAAGGGTAAACAAGAGTGGTCCCTTTTGTTTTTGCATAGTCCTTCCTCTTCTTCTTCATCCTTTCTTCTTCTCTTCTTTCTCTCTCTGTATCAACTTCAAAGAAATGGAGGGAAATGGTTTGAGAGAGAAAAGAGAAAGACTTGGTAGCTTCGGGAATAGAGCACTTTGGGCTTAACTTCTATGGAGGCCGAGACTGAAAGAGAAAAGAAAGGTGGAAGAGAGAGAGAAAGATGAGAAGGAAACCTGGTGGAAGGAAAGAAGGAAAAAAAGTAAGATGAGGTAAGTTGCACTTGCATCCATCGATGCAAATCTTGCAGGCGGACACTCATCTTGGAGTTTTGGGGAAGCTTCTCCTTTCTCACGCTGAAAGAAGAGCTGGGTTTTTTGGATTTCCATCTGGTTTGTCCTTTCGGTAATAAGGGATATGGTTCTATTTTTCTCCTTCACGGGGTTCAGGTTTCGCCGATTCCTTGTCACTGGAGGATGAAAATAGAGAGAAAATCCCAAAAAAAAAAAAAACTCCCGAGGCTCTCTTCAGCATGTATGAGAGAGAAGAAGAGGAAAAGAAATCCCCCAGGATATTCCCCACTCCGACCACCGTGACCGGAGGAGAGTAACAGAGAATCCAAGATTTTCACACACACACACACACAAAAAAGTAGCTTATATACTGCCTTCTGCGACTTTCTAGTGATCCTGGAGAATTGAGTGTTCAGTGCAGTAACCTTACCAGATACATATGGTATATAGGTCGAGTTTGGATACGGTGAAATTCTTACTGGGTCAGTCCCTGCGGCGGCAAAATTATATGAACAGGGAGATAAACGTAGAAAAGAGCAACATTCCAATCTAGAAGCCTAGATGTCACCTTCCACCTGTTCAGTTTTTTCGGCACTCACGGCAAGCTATGATAGGACATTCTTTGTCGTTTTTTATTCCAGGCTCTCTCGTCCATACTATTAAATGTAGCAGTAGCTAAGGAAAGAATATGTAGTATAAGCTGATTGACTGAAAAATTACTCATATGATTTGTAGGTCGTAGCAGATGGAGAGTATGTTATGATATTAGATGGAGTTCTTCGATCTTCAAGTGAATGTATGGATATATATAACTATGTAGTATTCTGTGAAATTACTTTCTGTAATATGTATATCAGCTCATATAATTAAGCTGCTATACTGTCTGTTTGTGAAAGGAGTTTTTATTATGTATGTTGAAGGAGGCAAATTTGATGTTTCTACTATGTTTCCACAATTCAAATTGCAATAGGATAGTGAAAAGTGCATCACAACTCATCACATTCATATTCTATGTCATATTAAATTTGATTAAATTAAATATTTTTTATAAAATATATGTTAAATCTAAATTCTTAAACTTGTGTGTTTTAAAATTTAAAATTTAATAAAAATAATAATAAATCTATATGCGTGTAGGCCGGCGTGTTTAAGACTTAATTATGAAGCAGCACAAAAAGTTGTGCGCTTGTCTAATTTGGCTTGGTGAAATTGTATAATTACCGTTTTGGTAGGATATTATATTATTATTTTCGTTAATTAATTCCATATCTGTCTACTGATGCCCTCTATTTATTATTCAAAATATGTAGTATATAATAAGGTGGCTTTAATTTGGGTATTTTGAAAGAAACAACGTATTTAAAGGTAATAGATCAAATGAAAAATAATGAGGGACATTTAGGTGAATGATGTTTTATGAAAAATAATGAGGGACATTCTCAACGAAGATGTTAAGGGAGAAGAGAATAAACAGGACAACCGCCTAGGTGCCCACATCATTTTAACCGACAACTGAACACGATGGGACCGAAAGAAGTTAAAGAAGCAGAATCTGACCAGTTACGTCACCCGAAGCCCCCAATTTGAATTAAAATAAAAATATAAATGTCTGAGCACATGGACTGGATTTTGATTACAAAAGTCAAAACACCTCCATCTGCCTTGCTTACTGGGCGCGTGGGATCCCATGCAGTTGAGCTTCCGAGGCCGTTTAATCTGATTTGGAGTCACAATTGTTTTTAAAAAAAATATCTCAAAAGATATATAACATAAAAAAATAAATAAAATTAAAATTGAATTGTGACTGTCCAATGACCACAATTTTGTCTGAATTCTTAGGCCTACACTCATTTTCACCGCCCCCAAATTTATTTTTTATAAACTTATTAGAT
>JASKGM010028704.1:0-26499 GCA_034509205.1 Ceratonia siliqua | reverse complement strand
AATAAAGAAAAAACCCCAGTTAAAGTTTTGAAAGGGATTCAAAGTCCCAAAATCCATTTTAATAAAATCAGGAAGTTTGGACTTTTGGAATTGAAGGAAGAGTATAAGCCTTATATTTTAAGAATCACAAGTTAGGTTCCAATGGCCTCACAAATTTTATCGTTGTTTTGCTTTTATTTTTATTTTGTTCTTATATTTTATCTTTAATTTTATATTATTTTATGTTATGTTATTTTATTTTTGAAAATTTAATTTATATTTATCTAAGCAACAAAGGTTCCCAGGGATATATAAAAATAATCTTGATAAATTAATGTGAGTTTTAAGAAAGAATGAAAGAAAATGAGATGTAAACATTTCTTTGAAATTTAAATTACTTTTTTGAACTTAACTTTTTAAAGTTCCGTTTGCCCCATACTTTTAGAAATAATATTTTGGTATAATATTTTCATAAATTACATTTTTATCCCAAAATTTTTATAAATTTCATTTTGGGTCTCTTAAATTTAAGGAATTACATTTTGGCCCTTAAATACCATAAATTATGTTTTGACCCATAGATTTTAAAAATTACATTTCGCCTTTTAATTTTTAGAAATTGTATTTTAACCCCAATTTTTGGAATATTCATTTTTAACCCTATATTTTTTAAAATTATCCTTTAATACCCAAAATTTATGGGAATAAAAAAATTAACCTAGAAATAAACCATCGTCATCTTTTTTGCTGGTGGTGATTTCGAGGATCACCATTCCTTACCAACATTATATAGGGAATTATTCTCCTATGATGGTTAGGCTATACGTGAAAATTTATTATCCCTATAGACCTAATTCTTCATAAATAATATGTGAAAAATTATTTTCTCATATTGTTTGAAGCTTTATATGAAAATTAATTCTTCTATACTGTCTCATTTCATCCCTAGGCTTTGGGTGAAGGTTCATCTTCCCACACTGTCTTAACCACCTAAAGATTGTGGGTGGAGATTTATTCTCCCACATTATCTTATCAAATCAAAATATTATTTGATTTAGGGTTGAGATCATATATCTGTCCTAGGTAAACTAAAATATTTTCTGCCTTAGGGTTAAGAGTATATATCCGTCCTAGGTATATAATATCATATCAAACCATATGGACCTTAATTTTCATTGGAGTACGTAGGCTCTTACATAGTAAGTCAAGTCCAGTTTTTATCTTTCGTCCTTTTTTCTTTATCACAATAATAAAAAGGGTATTTAATATAATTAAAATATAATAAAATTAAAGCACAAACAATTAAGGATAACCGTCCTTAAGGATGGATGCTGTGAGGTGCCTAACACCTTCCTCACACGTAATTTGACTCCCGAACCTTTTCTCTATTTTCGAAGGCTAGTTTTTTGGTTTTTTAGAGGATTCCAATTATCCTCCTAATTAATTTGTGGCGACTCCATTTTTTATAAAATCTCTGTGTTTTGGCCATCTGTCACATTGTGACATACACCTGTGATCCTGATTGCATCAAGTGATGTTTCTTTATGATTTTTTAATAAAAAAATGTCATGTGGCATGATCAAGATAGCAGGTGTGCCATACACTCGTAGTATTGTAGATATGCTGGAAGAAGAGAGATCTCGTGGAGTTGTCAAGAAGACAGAAGAAAAAGAGAAAAAAAAATACTTTTATTTAGTTTTATATTTGTTATTTTACATCCGAGATATTTTTAGGTACATAAATTAGATCCAAACACACAGTTTTTGTATTTTTTTTAAATATTTAGAATTTAAAATTGGATCACAAACACAAAAGAGGGCCAACTAATGCTAAGTTCATATTCTCTAAGATACATAATTTGTGGCTAGAGTTGCAAATTGAAGAAAGGTTGACAAGTGACAAGATAGTGTTTTCAAGGTTAAGGGAACCATAGAAGTCAACATCGACTAAAGCATCCAAAGTTAATTCTTGGAGTGTATTGAAGGAAGTATCGCGGACAAGACGAACAACAGTGATGATAACTATACCGAATGATGTTATTGAACAAGCTAATACACGTTGATCGAAAACAAATGTGGAGCTTGAGCGTTGGTATAAGAATCGGGCTAAAGAAAGGAAAGCCGATACAAGGTCAATCTCCCTTCGATTAGAAGATAGACACCAATTAAGATGGTTTAGGAGATATGAGCCTTATGTCCCACCAACTAAGACTCAAAGCGAAGAATGCAACAATTAAGAGTTTCTACAAGGAAGGCTCAAGTAGAATACAATAAGGAATAAGGCCTTCATAGCAAGACTATTAAAGAATGGAGGCTTAAACGATCACATCTGGAGCAAAACAGAATCTGCTAAGAGCTCACCTATATAAGCACCCCTAAAAGGTGAGAGGCTTAGCTAAAGGTAAACATGGTGTCAATATTGTTGTTGAATTTGAAGGGAAAGAAAGAGTTGACGTCTTGGAAGAAATGTTGTTTGAGATGGATAATGAACATGATTCATTTAACATGTGTCAATATTAGTTAATTTGGCCTCATTTGAAAGACCATCAGAATTCATGAAAAAGCACCTTAAACCTCTTCATATCATGGATAAAGTTGAAGAAAATGTCATAAATAGGGTATTGGCTGACGGAAGGTCAGCAGCTCATAACTAAAGATTTGTTGACACAGTTTGGAAAACCTTCAAAAGATTTAATACCTACTAATATGGTGATAATCGATTGAAATGGCAGGGCATCCCCTTCAAACGGGGTGGTAATTTTGAATGTGTAGGTGGGAAGTGTATCTAGATTGAATCTATTTATGGTGATCTTGTCAAGAGCTAGCTACAATCTTCTCTTAGGAAGAGATTATATCCACGTAGTTGGTGTTATTCTATTGACGGTGCACCAGAAGCTCTTGTTATGAAATATGATGAGTTATTTTTTATATATTAATTTATATTAATAGCCCCTATTTTTATGTTATTTAATGTGTATTTTATGGTTAAAAGGGCCCTAATCACGTTTTAATTCGTTTTGTAGGCTTTGGTAGGCTTAAGTGAAAGATTGGGCCAAATTAATTAAAATCAGGTAAAAATTCCTGCGGCAGCTTACTTTAGTGTTTGGGAAATAACTCTCATTAAAGACCTCTTCTTGGGCTGATTCTTAAGGCTGTGGAAATTTAAAACAAATCCCTACAATGTTGTAGTTTACCATGAAGTCCAGTTCTTGCGTTTAGGGGGTTAAAACTATCCATAAAAGTGTATTTTTTGGAAGAATTTGTTAACTTAGGCTCTAAGTTTATAACAAACACTATCTCTTGTAACAACTTTTCCTTAGATTTAGAGAGACCTTTCAACTACAAAAGGGGCTTTAGCTGCTGTTTTATTCATTCAATCCTAGAGCAAGAAGCCAAGGAATGTGGCAGCACTCTTAGGGGAAATTCTCCAAACGTGTTTTCTATGTCGTTCTTCTCGTGTTTTATTGTTTTTAATTAGGTTCTAGTTTATTAGTTCTAGGGTCAAGATGCAACCTCATTAGGATTCTTTTTTACTTTAATAATTCAAGAATGTGTTTCTTTATTTCAAGATTTGAATTTAATTTTTTTCTTAAGCTACTAATTGATTGATCACCAATTAGTTATAGGACAACATAATTGAGACCGGTAGGTGATATTATGTAATTGAGAATCTTAAATTAAATTTTCTAGGTTGTATGCAAATTGAAAAATTGTTGCATGATTTAGGTTGATTACATAACAATTCCATAGAGCAAATTTAATGCATTCCTATTAATTAAGTCTATGCTTTGGAAAGATAGGTTATTAATTAGAATAGATTTAATATTGCCCAAGAGGGAATATTAAAAAAAATTAAGGAATTGAATCTTGAAAAAAAGAATTCAAGAATATGTTCAAGAATTAGTTAAAAGAAACAAGATGAATAATTAGGCGAAGTCTAAAACCCTAGAATCCTTAAGTCATCTTGCATTAAAACCTTAATCAATTACTTGCTTTTTATGTTTTTTATTTTTCTCTCTGTGTTTTAACTTGTGCTTTCTTCTCCTAAGTGATTGTCTCAAATAAAATTAGTTAAATAATTATTTGGTAATCAATTTCAATCATTGTGGGATGATATTGGATTCCTATGATCCCTTTATTACTTGAAAACGAATCACATAGTTGTGGGGTTTTTTTATTAATAACAGAATAAGCAAGACTAAGTGGAGGAAGTAGAACCCAAAATTGGGTCTCATATATCTAAGTAGTGTAAACACCTAAACTACTAGTTTTTGTGTAATGAACAAAGACTGATTCTACTTGGTTCCAGAAGGTTGAACTGAATTGTTGGCCAGTGCAGACAAGTAAGATGGAGTTTGAACTCCTCCTCAGTAGGTTGTCAGCCTACATGGCTAATTGTCAAGACTGTTAGTAAGTCGCCTCCTCGATTGACATATAGATGAAAGTCCAGGATCTTTCAAGAGTCATCCATCTGGGACTCAAAGAAGAAATTAGAGGTATAGGATCCTTTAGAAGAGATAAACTTGGGAGATGACGAAGATAAACGGTTGACATTCATTAGTGCTTTGTTAGAAAAATGATTTCAAGGTGGCCTTGACAAAACTCTTAAAGGAGTTCAAACATTGCTTCACTTGGAACCAAAAAGAAATGTCTAAATTAAGTAGGGGTTTTATGTAGCATGAATTGCCAATTAAATAAGGATGCTGACCTGAAGTATAGGCTCCTCAAGGTTTAGCCCAACATTAATCGATAAAATCAAAGAAGAAATTGAGAAGTTAATATGAGCAAAGTTTATTAGGACAACACGATATGCATAATCGATATCCAATATGTTATGGTAGCCAAGAATAATGGCAAGCTAAGAATATGCATTGACTTTAGAAACTAAAATTCAGCAACTCTAAAACATTAGTACCTAATGCTAATAGAAGACATGCTGGTCAATTTTACCTCATGTAACTAGATTTTAAGTATGATGGAGGTCATTCAGGATACAATCATATTTATGTTGCAGAGAAGGATGTCCTGAAGGAGCATTTAGGTATCCTAGAGTAATTGGTACATTTGAGTGGGTCGTCATGGCATTCGGATTGAAGAATTCAAGAGCAACTTATCAAAAGTTCATAAACTTGATATTTAATGACATGGTCGGAAGTTCATAAACTTGATATTTAATGACATGGCCGGCTAATTCATGAAAGTTTACATAGACGATGTCTTTGTTAAATAGAAAGACATATAATCAGCACTTGGTCGACCTAAGGAGAGGCTTTAAGAGAATAAGGTGTTATAAAAATGACAAGTAAATATAGCCTGAGTCACGTGAATGCACATTGTCCTTAAGAGTTATTTCACAATAGTGGTGCAAACACCCCAGGATTAAGCAGGCTCCTGTAGTTTATGTAAGACCATGCACCAAGACAACAAGAACAAACCAAAAGTAATAGATGTAAACTAGGGAAGTCAAAAACTGGTTAGAAAAGAAAAGGCCGCCTTCTAATAACCAACCTCCGAATATATTAGAAGATAATGGAGGATTAAGGATAATGAAATTATCTAAAATTAATTATAAAATTATTTGTACAAAAACGGAACTGAGGAGGTTTTAATTTTGAATGAGTCAAAAACCATCACTTTTACATAAGATAAAAATCTGAGTTAGTAAACTAAAATTTTCGGATATGCAAAAAAATAAAATGATGGGCTGCCCGATTTTATCCCACGCAGGGGGCAAATGAACCAGTTTGCACTAGAATTGTATACCAAGGACCAATTTCATGCACATGAGCCCATCCTCTACTTTACTCTTCATAAGCCCAGGCACACAAGTTAATATATAAGCCCTTAAATAAACACTCTTCCAAGCAACGTGGGATAAGCTTCTTTTGAAAATATTATACACACTCCTACTAATGCCCCGCATATTTCAAAATGATTAGAAAATAAAAACTTCATGGGTTACATATATAACTATAAATGCTTGAAATCTGGTGTCTTTTAGACTATGAACCATATCTAGACAAACAAGTTTAACCTACACAGTTATTAGTGAAGTTTATAACTTCTATGAACCAAAACTCTTGGTTGTAGGTCAGAGATCTTATCAGTCATATTACACCTTCACAATTCCTATTGTTATGCGCCTTTTGGCCATGCGCGCGCCTGGTAATTCATGAGTGCTCTAGAGATTTTGCAATAATCCTATAGGAGCAGCGCCACTCCATACTCATATAGGCGATTTCAACAAGTGCATCTACAATGAATACACCACCCATAAGGGCTATGAGAATTATTAAGAGCCTTTTGATCAACCTCCCAATCAATATATTCTAACACTTTCTCACGCCATAAGAACGGATGACAAAATAAATAGTGCTAGCAGAACTAACAAGTGACTTGTTATTACCCATATGAACCTTCTTCATGGGATCTCCAATCACAAAGGTTAGGTTACCATCACCATTAATTTTAAATTGGCTTAAGTCCCATTCCCCTCGATGTTTCAAGGAATAATTTTCTTCCCAGAAGTTTGGTCAGAGGATCTGCCAAATTCACTTCTGACCTTACATAATTGATCCATATAATTCCATCTTTTAATAGCTACTTAATCACATTATGTCTCAAATGTATGTGCCTATTTTTGCCATTGAAAGTCTTATTCTTTGCAATGGCTATTGCCGCTTGGTAATCACAATGCATTGACATAGATGGCTTTGGTTTCATACCTAACAAAATATTTATTACGAAGTTTCTCAACCACTCGGCCTCATTACCAGCCAATTCCTGAGCAATAAACTCTGATTCCATGGTAGATATAGCAATAATAGTTTGTCTGGCTGATTTCCAAGTAACTACACCACCATCAAGGGTGAACACATAACCACTACTAGATTTTGTCTCATCTGAATCTGAGATCCAATTGGCATCACTGTATCTTTCTAATACAGTGGGAAATCAACTATACATGATACCATAGTTCATGGTAACTCTCAAGTATTGCATTAGTCTGACCAATGCAGCTTAATGATCACTATTTGGATTATGTGTATATCTACTCAATTTACACATAGCATATGCTATATCAGGTCAAGTAAAGTTCATCAAATGCAACAAACCCCCAATAATTTGTGCATACTTAGATTGAATAATAGGATCGCCTCTATTTTTCTATAGTTGAGTGTTAATATCATAAGGAGTATGCACTGGTTTGTCATCAAAATGACCAAAATTTTTAAGAAGTTTTTGAACATAATGTTCTTGTGATAGCGATATACTATCACCATTCCTTATGATTTTAACACCCAAAATTACACTAGATTCACCAATGTCTTTCATATTAAATTTAGAGGCAAGAAAATATTTAGTCATATGTACAATATTTAGACTAGTACCAAATATGAGCATGTCATCAACATACAAACAAATAATTACACACTCATCATTTACTAGTTTTGTATACACACATCTATCAACTTCAACAGAAGAAAAACCATCACTTAACAAAACTTGATTCAATTTCTCATGCCACTATTTTGGTTCTTGTTTTAAGCCATATAAAGATTTGAGAAGTTTGCAAACTTTATTCTGTTGTCCAGAAACAACATAACCCTCAAGTTGCATCATATAAATTTCTTTTTCTATGTCACCATTTAAAAATATTGTTTTAACGTCCATTTGATGTATAAAAAGTTTATAAACTGAGGCTAAACCAATTAAAACTCGAATAGAAGAAATTCTAGTAATAGGGGTAAAAGTGTCAAAATAATCAACATTTTGGTTTTGGGTAAAACCTTTTGCCACCAACCTTGCCTTGTATTTTTTAATTGATCCATCAGGGTTGAATTTTCTTTTAAAAATCCATTTGCAACCAATAGGTTTGGCTCCTAGTGGTAAATCTACCAAAGCCTATGTATTATTTTTTATAATAGAATTAATTTCAATTTTAATTGCTTCCACCCAAAATTTTGCATCTAATGATGCAATAGCCTCTGAATAAGATAAAGGTTCATCTTCCATAAGATAAGTATAAAAATCATCTCTAAAGGAAGTCTCCTTCCTTTGTCTTTTGCTTCTTCTCAAATCCTTAGTTAAATTCTCAAAATTCTCAAAATTATTTTGAGGTACATGAGAAATGTTTTCAATTTTCAAAGAAAAAATATTTTCAAAGAATTCAGTATTCTTTGTCTCTATAATGGTATTACAATTAAGCACATCACTTCTTAATACAAGAAATGTGTAGGCTGCGCTATGCTCAGCATATCCAACTAACTTGCAATCTGAAGTTTTACATCATATTTTCCTTTTCTTAGGATCAGGTAGCATGAACTTAGCAAGACACCCCCACACTTTTAAATATTTCAAATTTGGTGTATAGCCCTTCCATAATTCATATGGTGTCTTACTAGTTTTCTTGTAAGGAATCCTATTTTGTAATTGACAAGCAGATAATAAGGCTTCACCCCAAAAGTTATTGGTGTAGATGAACTAACTAGCATGGCATTCATCATTTCTTTTAAGGTTTTATTTTTTCTTTCTGCTACTCCATTAGATTCAGGTGAATAAGGTGGAGTAATTTCATGAATTATTCCTTCTTTCTCACAAAAGTCATTAAATAAAATGTATTCACCTCCTCTATCTGACCTAACACTTTTAATCCTTTTATTTGATTGATTCTCTACTTTAGCTTTATATAAAAGGAATGTGCTAAATGTCTTATCTTTATTTCTAAGTAAATACACCTTAGTGTACCTAGAAAAATCATCAATAAATGTTACATAATATTTTTTACCACCACTAGTCATTGTTTGTTTTAAATCTCCTATATCAGTATGGATTAAATTAAGCAATTCAGTTACTATTTGTACAGTATGACAAGGTTTCTTGGTTAATTTAAATTCTGCACAAATTTTACATTTGTTTAAAGTTGTATTATTAATTCCAGAAATTAATCTAAGATTTTGCGTTTTCTTAATATAAGAAACACTAACATGTCCTAATCTAGCATGCCACATATCAATAGAGTCAATCAAGTAAGTAGAAGAAGATGCATTTTCATAAATAAATTCAGAAACATTAAGTACAAAGAGTCCCTGATTATAATAGCCTTTTCCCACAAATACATTATTTTTTGTCATTACAATCTTATCAGATTCAAATGACACTTTAACCTCAGCCTTTCCTAACAAAGCCACAGAAATCAAATTTGCTATTATATCAGCTATATGAAGTACTTCAGTAAGAGTCAAGGTCTTGCCAAATGTGAGCTTGAGAAGAACTTTTCCTTTGCCATTAACCCTGGCAATTCTAGAATCACCAAGATACACACATTCTTCTCCAGTGTAGGAGGTGAACGCATCTCTGTTTGCATAGATGTGCCTGGTAGACCCAGAATCTACCACCCATTCTTCCATATTTGCCACCATGAGGGCTTGAGAAATGACCGCAGTAATTACGTCATCTCTTTCAACCAAATTTGCACATGGTTTAAAAGGATTATCATTTCTTGCCCTCCTTCTACA
Organism: Ceratonia siliqua; assembly: GCA_034509205.1. NCBI lineage: Eukaryota > Viridiplantae > Streptophyta > Magnoliopsida > Fabales > Fabaceae > Ceratonia > Ceratonia siliqua. The sequence continues at coordinate 17,003 of JASKGM010028704.1, read as the reverse complement.
CTGAGCCGCATAATGACCTGACTTTCCACAAACAAAACAATTTCCCTTCTTATTGAAAGTGGGGTTAGTAACTTTAGGCTTGTAATCATATTTTTTATTATTGTCATACCTCATTTTATGAGTGTTTCCTTGCACTAGATTTGCTTTTGAAGCCATCTCTTTTGCTTTTGCAGTCTTGAACTCCTTCCTGTTGGTGTCCTCAATGATTATATGGGTTATTAGATCAGCAAGTGACATCTACTTATGTTTGGGTTTGAGCCGCTGCTTGTATTCCTTCCATGATTCTAGTAATTTCTCAATTAGACAACCAGCCACAAACTGATATGGTAGAATTATGTTCTTAGCCCTAAGGTTCTCCAACAATTTGTGATATTCATTAGCCTACATTTTGATGTCCTTGTCGTCTGTCATCTCCCAATGGCAGTAGTTAGCAACAATGAATTTTTGTTTGGTTGCATCCTCAGCAATGTACTTATTAATCATAGACTCTCATATCTTATTTGCTTCCTTGTATGTACAGTAGACATCAAATAGATCATTAGATAACATACTAATAATTGTATGTCTGTATACCTTGTTAACGTACGTCTAATGATCAATAAGTTCCTGGGCAGTAGACGATGACGGTGCAGGATTGGTAAGGGTAGTAGCAACACCATGCATGTCCAACACTGAGAAAATGCGCTCCTGCCAACTTCAAAAATTTTGGCCTCCAAAGACTTCAGTTTTGGAGATATTTGGGAACAGTTTGGCAAAAGGAACATTAACACTTCCAACAGTGGGAGGGAAGGATACACTGGCGGTTCCAGCATCGACAGCAGTGAAGGTGTTGCAATTGTCGGTAGGTGCGTTGACGGCGATGGCATTGGAGTCCTTAACTCTTAAGATTGTTGTAAAAATGACAAGTAAATGTAGCCTGAGTCACATGAATACATGCTGTCCTTAAGAGTTATTTCACAATAGTGGTGAAAACTCGTCAGGATTAAACAGGCTCCTTTGATTTATGTAAGACCAGACACCAGAACAGCAAGAACAAACCAAAAGTAATAAATGTAACCCAGGGAAGTCAGAAACTGGTTAGAAAAGAAAAGACCGTCTTTTGATAACCTACCTCCGAATATATTAGAAGATAAATGGCGTTAATATTATGAACGTTAAGGAAACTGTCAGAGGATCATAGAGATAATCGAGGCTTAAGAATAATGAAATTATCTAAATTATCTGCAGAAAAAAAAATGAGGTTTTAATTTTGAATGAGTCAAAAACCACCACTTCCAGATTAGATAAAAATCTGAGTTGGTAAACTAAAATTTTCGGATATGTAAAAAATAAAATGGACCAGTTTATACTAGAATTGCACACCAAGGCCCAATTTCATGCGTGCGAGTCCAACTTTTACTTTACTCTTCATAAGGGTAGTAGCAACAACATGCATGTCCAACACCGAGAAAATGCACTGCTGCCACCTTAAAAAATTTTGGCCTCCAAAGACTTCGGTTTTGGAGATATTTGGGAACAGTTTGGCAAAAGGAATGTTAACACTTCCAACAGTGGGAGGGAAGGATACACTGGTGGTTCCAGCATCGACAGCAGTGAAGGTGTTGCAATTATTGGTAGGTGCGTTGACGACGGTGGCATTGGAGTCCTTAACTCTTAAGATTGTTGTAAAAATGACAAGTAAATGTACCCTGAGTCACATAAATACATGATGTCCTTAAGAGTTATTTCACAATAGTGGTGAAAACTCGTCAGGATTAAACAGGCTCCTTTGGTTTATGTAAGACCAGACACCAGAACAGCAAAAACAAACCAAAAGTAATAAATGTAACCCAGGGAAGTCAGAAACTGGTTAGAAAAGAAAAGACCGTCTTTTGATAACCAACCTCCGAATATATTAGAAGATAAATAGCGTTAATATTATGAACATTAAGGAAATTGTCAGAGGATCATGGAGATAATGGAGGCTTAAGGATAATGAAATTATCTAAAATCATCTGCAGAAAAAAAAATGAGGTTTTAATTTTGAATTAGTCAAAAACCACCACTTTCAGATAAGATAAAAATCTGAGTTGGTAAACTAAAATTTTCGGATATGTATAAAAAAATTAGACCAGTTTGTACTAGAATTGGACACCAAGGCCCACTTTCATGCACGTGAGTCTATCTTTTACTTTACTCTTCATAAGGGTAGTAGCAACACCATGCATGTCCAACACCGAGAAAATGCGGTCCTGCCACCTTCAAAAATTTTGGCCTGCAAAGACTTCAGTTTTGGAGATATTTGGGAACGGTTTGGCAAAAGGAACGTTAACACTTCCAACAGTGGGAGGGAAGGATACACTGGCGGTTCCAGCATCGACAGCAGTGAAGGTGTTGCAATTGTCGGTAGGTGCGTTGACGGCGATGGCATTGGAGTCCTTAACTCTTAAGATTGTTGTAAAAATGACAAGTAAATGTAGCCTGAGTCACATGAATACATGCTGTCCTTAAGAGTTATTTCACAATAGTGGTGAAAACTCTTCAGGATTAAACAGGCTCCTTTGGTTTATATAAAACCAGACACCAGAACAGCAAGAACAAACCAAAAGTAATAAATGTAACCAGGGAAGTCAGAAACTGGTTAGAAAAGAAAATACCGTCTTCTGATAACCAACCTTCGAATATATTAGAAGATAAATAGTGTTAATATTATGAACATTAAGGAAACTGTCAGAGGATCATGGAGATAATGGAGGCTTAAGGATAATGAAATTATATGTAAAAAAAAATGAGGTTTTAATTTTGAATGAGTCAAAAACCACCACTTTCAGATAAGATAAAAATCTAGGTTGGTAAACTAAAATTTTCGGATATGTAAAAAATAAAATGGACCAGTTTGTACTAGAATTGGACACCAATGCCCAATTTCATGCACGTGAGTCCATCTTTTACTTTACTCTTCATAAGGCCAAACACACAAGTTAATATATAAGACCTTAAAGAAACACTCTTCCAAGCAATGTGGGGCAAGCTCCTTTTTAAAATATTATACACACTCCCAACATAAGGCACCATGGATTAAAAGTGAACCCTTTGGAATGTTCCTTCAATGTGTCGGCCAGAAACTTCCTTAGTTTCCTGGTTCACAAAAAGAAGATTGAGGTAGACTTGAATAAAGCAAGGGTAATTATCAACAGGTCACCACCAAGAAACAAAAAGAACTTCAAAGCTTATTGGGAAAAATTAACTTCCTAAAAAGATTCATTTCAAATCTGTCTGCCAAAACAAAGGTCTTCACACAATTGTTGAAATTGAAAGTTGGCCATTTGTTTGGTTACAATGACGTTAGCAAGCCTTTGAAGAAATAAAGAGACACATGACAAATCTGCTTGATACAGCGCCCCCAGTTTCGGGCCGACTTCTGAAACTAGATGTGTCTTCCACTAAAGAAACAGTAGGGATTTTTTAGCTTAAGAAGATGAAGCTCGACATGAGAGGGCAATTTATTATTATTGTCAAGTTTTAAATGGTGTTGAACGAAGATATTCGTCAATAAAAAAGCAATGTGCTTAAGGTTTTAAACTTAAATACTATATGATGCCGACTTTGGTTCATGTTTTCTCACATACTAACAAAATCAAATACATGTTAGTAATTAGATTATATCTTTGACAGAATTTACGTTATAGTTTTCACCTTTAAAGTTAACAAAGGAATAGGTAGTGGCCAACTTGCTTGCAAAACAACCATATCTGGAAAACATAGTGGGGTTTATCAGCCTTAAACATTGGAAACTATACTTTGATAGATTGAGCTATCAGAATGGAGTCGGTGCATGCATATTCATTCTTGACCCCATAAGTTAGCCTACCAAAATGACCTTCACATTACATGAAGGATTCTCTAGTAACAAGGACGAGTAAGAGGCCTTGATCGCTAGCCTAGAGACGATTCAGATGAGAACCAAACACATTGATATAGAGGGAAACTCAAGGTTGGTTAACAAGCAGCGAACCAGGGAATGTCCATGCGTAAATAAAAGAATGGCTAGATATTTGATCATAGCAGCCAAGATTTTAGGCAACTTTGAAAATGTCATTACATGATATGTTCCCTAGGAAATGAATACGGAGGCTAATGAACTTTCCTAGGCGGCCTCGAGTTACAAATGTCAATCTCATGTATAACTCTAGCAAATGAAATTTTGAGAGAATTGACACGAGCTGGTGCTAGAGAAATGGTACTTTGATCATAAGTCAAAAGAGTAGTGATTGACTACATTGAAGATCATATAGTTTAAAATGGAGGAACTAAATAGAGCTATCAACTTCGGTACAGAGGAAACAAAATATACTCCAAATTGGAGTAAAAAAAAATAGTATATGTGAACTTTCTTGATTTAATAACAATATCACTTTTATTTACGTGACTTAAGGTTCAACCAAATCACTTAAAAGGATTTAATGCCAACAGAACCATAACCAAAAAAGGCTTTAACAATCAAAATTTCTTTTCCAGAGGAGATAAACTATAATCCGTGAACTAAGGGAATAACCCACCTCAGCATCAATAGGAATATTAACGTAAATAAGAATTTCCAAAAGAGAAGAAAAAATTTCGGGCAATAGAAAATTCAAAGCAAATAAGTAATTGAACCAATTCTCTCTTTCCTTATTTTTTTTTCTTCTTTCTTTTCTTTAAAGAACCACTCTATCAGTATTAACTCATCCAATTCAAGAATCAAATCAGTTTTCTATACAAAGTCCATAATCATGAAACTTAAAACAGATTGATCCAAAATTGAAACTTGACTCAGAAACAAAACAAAGTTAACTCAAAGTGAGGATAGATCAGCTAAAAATTTTCTACGAGAAACACACATCGGAATAATGGTCAAGCTAAGAGAACATGGATCCAGAAATTACTTGATGTTACTATCTCAACAGTTGGACGTCGAATAAAAGAAATTATTCAAAGTTTGTGACTGAAGGACGGAACCACTATAACGCTGCACTAGAAGAGAATTTGTAATGCTGCAAGGGCAGATGGGTCGAGAGCCTTCTTGAGGATAAGGTTAAGTTGGCTGGGAAGAACCTTGTAAAATATGCGAGAGACTTTTTTGGAAATGGGGAGAAAAGACAGAGTAATATGTAGATACTTTCTCTGCTAATGATCCAGCAATGGCTACCTATTTCTTCTTTCTAAACGAAGTACGAAGGACTTAAAAAAGACTAAGGAACTTTTCTGGAAAATCCCATAATTTTCTAAACAAAAGAAAGCTAAAAAAAATGAATACAAAATTTATCCTTCAACTCACCAATGTTAGAAATTACAATTTATTTATGCTATTTTAAAAAAGATTTTAACTTCAAAATATTTCCAATTTCTCATAGCTGCTCTCCACATTATCACTATGTCAAATTTGTCATTCTCTTAATTATCGTCATACTAAATTTTAAAAATTACTGAAGAAATTTTGTTCGCTTAAATAATTGGTGTTTATTATCAAACCAATTAATTACATAAGTGGTCAAAGAATTACATAAATGGTCATTACAATATATCTAACCTTTCAAAATGAATTCATCCTCGAATTCAAGAATTAAGACAAAAGAACAAACAAAAGAGTGTTATAAATATTGGTTTAAATCTTAAATTTCATAAAGTATCCTAAATCAGTCTCCTTGAAAATCTTATTTCCCTCAACCGTTTTAGGATTTGCTTCTAGGATTATTATAGAAATCTAGTGTAATTTCTCATAAAAGATTTGACAAACTATATTGGGCTCAAGTTCTGGAGCTGAAAATTTGAATTTTCTAAGCATTGAATTTCACTAAGAGCAAAATTTTTATTTATTTACTTTGATACCACCATGCTTCCACTGCACTAATATGATTTTTTTCCTTTCATCTTGATATATTTCTCAGAACTCATCTCCTCACTAATCCAAAGAATCTTATCCATAAGATCTCTCTACAATCACATGGCCTCCATTTAACCTCAAACCTTTTGACTTTTCCCCCCTCATGGATCTATATATAGAGAGAGAGAGAACTTCTATAATAAACCTCTTATATATGAATTACTTCCTTAAATAATCAATCGTATGTCTGTACCTTGCATAATTCCAAGGAACTATAATTATAGTTGCTTAGCCTATCTAGGATCAAGTAACTACCTACTCTATCCCAAGATCATGCATTGGTAAAGCACTAGCTAAAATTTCTAGCATTTCCTTCAAATCAACTACACCACATACCTTTCAAAAGAGCACAACTACAACAACACTTAGTTCTATTTCCTTATCCCAGCATATCAATATTAATCCTAATTTTCCTAAGGATAATTGAATGCTTATTATAGAATCCTAACAACTTTCACCCTACCTTACTAAAACAGAGACCCTGCAAAGGTACAATTTCCCATTTTATTCCCTTTGAAATGGCTTAATGAATAGGTCATCTTACGCACCAAATTGCAATTATCAAGGAATGAATTAAACTTTATGTATCATAATGGTTTCACCTTTCTACTTGTTTTTCTATCAATCATTCCTTAAATAATATTTTCAGTTCCTTAAACTCTTAAATTGTAAACACCTAAATCCAGGGTCCATACACCTTTTGGTTATGGCTTGACTCCTAGATTATGATTGGTGCTTTACAATTAATATTCACTATCATCCTAGTGTTTCCTCCTCATACTTTTGTGTTACAAGCCTATTCTCTCATTATCGCCTTTCCTATTGTTTCCGTCTCCTTACTTAGGGTGGACTATTATGTTTTACTTAGAATTTATGTTTATACTTTAATCTTCTCTATTTCCTCCTTTATGACTTCTCTCTACCACACAACTTACATCATAAATACTTTGACAACATACTTGACCCTTCATTTCCAAAACATTTAATCTAACTGGTTCTTACCACTTATATCCATCAATCCTAACTCAAGTTATACACTCTATTCGACTTAAAATTTTTAATTACAATTCCCTTTCTTTTAATTATTCACTCAATTTCCCTATAGTTTTCCTTATAAGGTCCCATACTCAATAATGGCTCTCAACTACACCATTTTAACCCCCGTTACTACTCAAGCACTTGCAACTATTAGGTTGTTCCTTCATAATATAATGTAAATTTTATCCTTAAAGATAGAACATAACAATTAAGATTAGAAAGGTAAAATGAAAATAGAATGTTCTTATGGTATGAAAAATCATGTTCATGTATTTGTGGCATAAGACACACTAGCACCAATCAAATTACCTCGTTACTTTGATTTAGCCTTAATTTTGAGGCAAATAATTGTTAGACAAGACGGTCCCTATTTCCTTCTTACAAGATCAAAGATTTACTTTATCCTCATCTTGGTACCTAAAATAAACCCCGTATACAACATACTAAATTCTAATAATTTCTATTCCTATTACTTCAAAAGCTACTAAGCTAATTTAGACTCGGAGTAATAGTAGAAATTAATCAGTGACCAAGGGTTTTCAATATCTCTCTTCTTTTTTTTGGTTTTTTTTTTTGGCAAAAATGTAAATTTTCATCATGTTCTCATTAGTGAATCAGCAAGCATACCTAAAAATGATTTACGTTTCAGAGTCCTTTGGGACAGTGATGACTTCATAAAAGATTTCCAAGTGCCAAATACTTCACTAGACAAACACCAAAACCACTCATTCACAATCCATAACATATGGCACTCATTTGACTGCGTTGTCAGGATTTCAACCCGGAGCTTCGACAGCAACAATACAACTAAATGTAGAGTCTTCTAATATGCTTGCATGACAAACTCATTGCACATTAAACTCTAGCCCTTATAATTCAGTACATGAGAATTACAAAACCCAACAATGCATTCCAATCTTAAATCTTTCTACTAACCAACTTAATCAAATATATTAAGTAGACCAAAAGAATTTATATGCTGCTTATAGACGAAAAGAATTTATAAATGCAAGTGTATCAATAGGGATATATGTCTCTAATTCCCAAGCTTATCCTTGCTTTACCTTTCAAAATAGCGTAGAAAGATACTTTAATCACTACTTCAACTACTTGAATACAAATCTACAAAGGTATTCCCCAAACACTTTATCAATACTTGTCTAACCATCAACTTAGAGATGACATACTTTAGAGTAATACAACTTGGTACCAATGAGTCCCTAAAACCACACTAGCTACATCCATAACCAACTCATACGGTACACAAGAAATTTATGTCCTAGTATAAGCAAGGGAATCTGTTCACATTTTGTCTCACATGCATAATATATGCTACCCACATTCAATATAGACCTTGAATTGTTTGACCAGCTATCATTAGAAGCCACAAACTTTTTGCTATTGTTACTCTATTGAAATTATAAGCACCCCCATTATCTACCAAAATCTATAAGGATATATTATATAAGTGTGGTATGTATGAACTAAAAATAGTATATGGAGAAAGACTAAAGGAGCAACAAACAATTGAGTCTCTAAAACTTTGCTCATGATGTGCTCCCAGACGCACTAACCACAAGCAAACTTTTATAATTCCCCATATCAGGATAGTTGGAGACCTCTATATGCCCTACTACAAACCTAGACCATTGCTCTCATACCAACTTTGTTTTGTCCTAATCCTGCGCATGTAACCGGCGTAGGAAACCACCAATAAGATGGCCTCCTACAAGCCTTCACATATACGTATGCCTTTAATGTGAGAAAAGGGGTTCAGGTTACTAATTTATTTACACAAATAAAATGAAGCGGGGGAGATTTCATAAAAATTGGCACCTACATTATACAATCAGAATACTAATACTGTGGATAGCCAACTTAATGCATACAATAAGCCTCCATGGCCATAACAGAAAAACTAAAGGGTATCACTATACAAGACATTAATATGCAAGACCCTTGATCAACATAAGACTATGCACAACCTAATCCAACTATCCAAGAGCTTGATTGTTGCTCCATTTGTCTCCCAAGAATACCTGTAATTTAAACTGGAGGAAAAATATGTGAGGGGTGAGTCATAGACTCAATGAGATGGAAAACCTCCACCCAAGGGTACAAGTTTGAAAACAAAATAAATAAATAAATAAAAGTAATATCTATTTTCTTTATATAATAAGACAAAATAAAGAAGATAATTACAACCATATACTAATGCTCAAAAGAAATACATTTACAATTATAAAATTTCAAGTATCAGTACTTTCCTATAAAAAGAATACATTTAAAGGAAATGGAAAATTCTTGCACTTATACATACGGATACCATAAACTCATAATTGTGATATTTATAAACTTATATAGTTCAAATCCATGCCTTCAAAACCCATGCTCTTATGATTGGGAAAAATGCATATAACTAAGGGATGGGTCCACTTGTTCTTCACATAGAAAACTCTCTCATGTAACATGTAACATATATCAAATAATGCAACATCCGGAGCGAGCTCAACTCACAAATGCTAGCCATATACCCGTCACATGTAACTCCTTATGCCTCCCAATGTAGTTCATGAACAATTCATATGCTAGGTGCACCTAGGGTTTCCTTATGGAAGTAACTAAGGATTCACCCAAAAACAATTTTTATGCATCATATAAAAATAATTAATCTCTTATAATATTTCGTTATAAAAATAGGAATATTTAATAACCATGTAAAAATGAAAGCATAATCTCTTCATACACATTTAAGGTAACTGGTGAAAATGATTTAAGTTCATCCAACTTAGCCATGATAAAATAGAATTATAAGATCACAAAATATTAATATCATGACGTAAAATCTTAATAATAATAACTTTGAAAAAATTTATGGTCAAACATAGATGAACTTCTCTTAAATTTATGAATTCAAAATATCTATAATATTCATAGAATTTCATGATGAAGAAATAGATGGAAGGCTCAAACACAAAATGCACTTTCTTGCAAATTTGAAATAGATAGAAATTAAAGGGCAAACTAAACTAGAATATTTGATAAACTATACTATATAAGAGAAACTATTGTAACCTAAAGTAGAAGAATTCCACTCACCTTGCTTGCTTTAACCATTATCCTTGAAAATCTTGATCATAACAAGCCATGAACCAGGGTTGTCTTTTGTCTTTGGAGGCAAGCTAATTATTGTCAAATCACAATGCACCTCAAAATGGTTATACAGCTACAACGCCTAATATAAGAATGTAACTAGTTGATGAGTACAGCTTCCCCATAATGACTTCATCAAACACACAACTACTACTCTAAGACTAAAAATTAGCAGGATAATTTCCCAATCCACTAATTTGGATTCCCTCTCCTTCTAAGTTGGTAATCTTTCTTTAATTTATTCACCAATTGATATAAGAAACTCTTGATTCCTTGCTGACTATTAAACTTAAATATCCTCAGAAAGTTAGTTTCTTTTGTATCATCACTTAAACAAACTGGATTTATAAAATGGAGGAACTAAATAAAGCTATCAACTTCGGTACAGAGGAAACAAAATATACTCCAAATTGGAGTAAAAAAAAAAATAGTATATGTGAACTTTCTTGATTTAATAACAATATCACCTTTATTTATGTGACTTAAGGTTCAACCAAATCACTTAAAAGGATTTAATGCCAACAAAACCATAACTAAAAGAGGCTATAACAATCAAAATTTCTTTTCCAGAAGAGATAAACTATAATCCGTGCACTAAGGGAATAACCCACCTTAGCATCAATAGGAATATTAACGTAAATCAGAATTTCCAAAAAAGAAGAAAAATTTTCGAGCAATAGAAAATTCGAAACAAATAAGTAATTGAACCAATTTTCTCCTTTCTTCTTTTTTTTTTTTCCTTCTTTTCTTTTCTTTAAAGGGCTACTCTATCTATATTAACTCATCCAATTCAAGAATTAAATCAATTTTCTAAAAAAACTCCAGAATCATGAAGCTTAAAGGAGATTAATCCAAAATTGAAACTTAACTCAGAAACATAACAAAGTTAACTCAAAGTAAGGATCGATCAGCTAAAAATTTTCTAGAAGACGCTCACATCGGAATAATGGTCAAGCTAAGAGAACATGGATCCAGAAATTACTTGATGTTACTATTTTAGTAACTGGGCGTCGAATAAAAGAAATTATTCAAAGTTTGTGGCTGAAGGATGGAACCACTGTAACTCTGTAATAGAAGAGAATTTGTAATGTTGCAAGGGCAGATGGGTTGAGACTTCTTAAGGATAAGGTTAAGTTGGCTGGGAAGAACCTTGTAAAAATAGGCGAGAGAATTCTCTAGAAAGGGGAAGAAAAGACAGAGTAATATGTAGATATTTTCTCTGCTAATGATCCAGCAATGGCCACATGTTTCTTCTTTCTAAAAGAAGTACGAAGGACTTAAAAAAGACTAAGGAACTTTTCTGGAAAATCCCATAATTTTCTAAGCAAAAGAAAGCTAAAAAAAAATGAATACAAAATTTATCCTTCAACTCACCAATGTTAGAAATTACAATTAATTTGTGCTATTTTAAAAAAAATATTCCAACTTCAAAATATTTCCACTTTCTCATAGCTCCTCTCCTCATTATCACTATGTCAAATGTGTCATCCTCTTAATTATCGTCATACTAAATTTTAAAAATTGCTGAAGAAATTTTGTTTGCTTAAATAATTGTTATTTATTATCAAACCAAGCATGATTTAGACTAGATGAAATTCCCTACGGAAGATGTTGACCAAAGAATTACATAGGTGGTCATTAACCCACTCTAAGATTGAGAGTGCCTCAACCTACCAACCCAAGCATGCCTTACCACTCCATGTACCTGGCTACCTCTGATATAGCAAATTACACTTTTTTTTCAAATAATGGAGCATTTCTCATTAATACAAATTCTTATGAAAATCATAATTCATACAATTTATGGATCTTGGTTAGTCTTAGATTACAGTCTTTCATCTTGAACTCTATCTTTCATCCCAAAGCCCATCATATCTGCAGCTCTTGGAATTGGATTGGGGAATGTAACTATATGCTAGAATGACCTGAAAATAAAATAAAATCCCTGAAGGGGTGAGCTACAAGAAATCTTGTTGAGGGAAATTGATACCAAAAACAAATTCATTACTCATGCAATGCATGTATGCATAAAACTCTTAGCACGCACATTATACCCCCAACTTCTCTCTTTTCTTATATCCATTCATGTTGTAATGAATGCAATGTCATGCTTTGTTTAAGATCTCAACTAAAAAATAAGTATTAAATAGGGAGTATGGGGATCCCATAGAATTCTATGGAAGAACCCAAATGGTTCACCTCTAGGACCAATTCAATTGGAAGGGAAATAAATATATCACCCCCGGGATCAACTCAACCAAAGGAAGATTCCGTGAGGACCAACTCAATCAGGGAGTACAAGGATGATGTCTCTACACTCAACTTTTGGGACTAATTCAACCGAAAGGGAGTGGAGAAACCAAACCTCTACTAATACCCACTCAACTGGCAAAGGTTGTAATATAGGCGTACCTAATGGTTCTACCATAATATAGCTATGGATGCTAAAACCATAACCTCCAAAACAAACTCATAAGATTATTCATTATGAATGGAATGGTAAAAATACTCTTGGCCTGATAAAATGATTATCTAATTTCATGAGCTCAATCAAAACTACCAATTAACATAATTTTGTTTGAAGATGAAATGAATATTTAAATACTTTATAAAAAAGAAAATGTTAAGCATAAAACATATGCACCATGTCATGCTTATACCATGTGTGATCCTCACCATGCATATAATGCCCTCTTCCTTGAGTACCCCCTGTGCAGTATCTTTTCATTTATCTATGAATATCCTCAACTTTCCTTGGATCCTAACCTTTATATCAAGTAACTGTTGCCTACAAATTTACTAACAGCCTATCCCTTATACTATTTTATTTTGTATAAATCCCTATATTCAATATTTGAAATTCATCTCATCAGCTATTATCTTTACCTCACATGGTTCATTCACTTAGCCTTATCGATATCTACTAATTTAAATATGAATGATTCCTATGGCCTTGTCCTGCCTTAATTTTACTCCATCCTTTCCTCATAAACTACTTATTCCATGCCAAGATCCCTTTGTACCCAAACACTTTGGTACCTCTTTAAGCCCTTTTATAATTTCCTATTGCTCTGATTAATTTCTACCATCGTTGCCACCTTATAATTTCACTAAGTTCACTGCCTACACACTCTCACTCTCACCTACTCTTAAGAGTCATGATATGTTTTAGGAAGGATTTACTCACCTGAGTCCTTTCAAATTTGAGTAAACCTAATCGCAGCTTCTTGGGTCTGACCGCTTTTATTGAACTATTCCTCTTGATGTTGAAAACCAATACCCCAAGCGGTTTTAGTATTAGATGTCACTTGGACTAGGTTTCTCTTTCTTAAAATAGTAAAATTTTTCAAAATGAGCTAAATAAAAAAAACTATGGTTCGTGTGGTTTCTCACGCCATTGAAAAACCTACTAGGGCAAAGTAAGCCAATAGATAACCTCTATCTCAACCTAGATGCTTGTGGTGGTTCTTGGGAAACCCCACCCCAATTTCTCTTTCCTATGAATAATGAAATAGGTAAGAAAATGCACAAAAATCATATAGGAAGGACTTACCTAATCTCTTCGTGGCATAGACCTTCTCCAAAATGCTTTATAAAGGTCTTTAGACCTTCTCCCCGACGCCTTCTCCCTCAGCTTCTCGAAAACTCTAGTGACCCTTATTTATAGGCATCTAGAGGGTTTGTTTGACCTCATGGTATTGTGTAGTTGATCGCACTAGCAAATCTAACTCACATTGCCTTGAAATTTGGTCTCGAGCTCCTTCATATCATTCCTAACATGCTCATGACATTGGTTTGTCTCAAATCTTTATGTATTTGCCCCAATGCACATTGACATATTGTGACTTTATGATTTAAAATTTTCAGCTAAATGCTTCAGAATTTATGGTGTTACACAGTTGGAGATGGGTTTGTGGATCATGAGAAATGGACCCACTACCCATCTTGTAAGAGACCAACACCATTTGAGCCTATTAATCAAAGAAAAGCAAGAGAAATGCTTAAGAAAAAATCAAGGCTCCAAGTAAAGAGTTAACTTTGGTTTATCGAAGAGTGTACTTCGGAGGAAAGGGTTTGGAAGCATGAGAAGAAGTCAAACCATTTCTTTGTTATGACCTCCTTATCTTTAGACAAAATTTCAGCTAAAGGCTCAATGACAGAGGGCCAAATGAAGGCAGTAAAAAAGAAAGCTCAAGAAGGCCGATACACTAGACTAGGTTGGCTATGGTAGCATATCGGCCCATAAAAGTTATTGGGTCATCTTTTTTAGGCTTTACTATATCAACCAAAGCAAATGGGGTGGTTGGAACATGTACATTTTTTGGTTTCAAATGAGTAAAAAAATTTTCTAATCTTACTTTATTGTTTTGGGAAAAGGCCTTCCACCACTTCTAATGGCAATATGTGCTGTAAGCTTGTCTTTATTCGACTAAAGACTCCTTGGCCTTCGATTCACAAAACTTAGGGCAACAAGGGACTCATTTGACATCATAATACTTCTCAAAAGCTATTATCTCGAAGATGTGTATACCTCTGGATTTTGTTTGGGTCAGCTTTATGGAATCCTACAAAGCAGCTGAAAGAAATTTATTAGTGAAGCTATCAATGGGGTAAACCATGAAGCGACTGACAAAAGTTTGATTATGAAAATCTTCAAAAGCGAAAGAAACACATGTATGGGGTGCATAAAAGGTCAATCTAAACAAAGAGAATTTTTGTAGATAATGGTCAAGCAAAACTTGTAAGTCTTGAAAGGAAGTGACAAGCTTATGAAATCCTTTGAAGCTAGGAGAGTCAACATTAGGATAAGGTAGAGATTACACCAAAACAAACGAACATGCAATATAGTTAGGTTGTAAAAGTTGAGTAGTCCAAACAATAGACCCTATATGGCCAACTATCAGATCCTGAGAAAGCAATTAGTTAGCCCAAATGTCATTTAACTCAGGTGTAATTAAAGTGTCGACCTCCACTTGTATTTTAAACCAGCCAATCCCAAATTCCTAGGTAATAAAGGGTTGCATAAAGGCTGGCTAGTCCTTAGAAAGCTCATAAAAAATTTGAAAACATTCCAGAAAGGCATTATAGTGATCGTCGACCTCTATGTGGAAGTAAGTATAAGCCAGTAGGTTTCCATATGAAGGGAAGTAGGCTTCAGTAGTGTATTTCTCGTTAGTCTCATAGAAATCCCCAAACATAGCATGAAGCTAAATTTGGAAAATCCATATGGGTCCCCCAAAGTTAGTTTACTTAAGATCATTTTCTTGAGTTTACTTAAGATCATTTTCTTGGCTATGTGTTGGACAATTTAGTACCAAGCAAACGCAAGTGTAACCTATCATTAATAAGTAATAAAATAATGAGTAAAGTATCATTCCCATGAGCATTTGTTACCAATTTGTTAAGGATTAAAATTATTCTCTAGAACATTAATCAAGCACACAATTGCAAATAATCAAATTAAAGTAAAGCAAACTAACAACAAAGAAAACAATCAACCAAGAGATGAAATTGACTAAGTTTAAAAGCCTAGGACTACAATTTTCCCCCTCACTTCATTCAACTTAATTCTTTCCTTAATAACTCAATTAATTAACTTAATTACCAACTAGGTTCCTATAGCATCCAATAATCTTTCCCAAGAGTTAATGGAAATACCCTTAATTAGAATTATCTTATATTCTTATGAATAATTACTAATTCAAGAGTTCTTTAAGTTTAATCCCTAATATTGCTACAAGTGTTGCACATATATATTTATATTTTGCACAATCTCAAGGCAGAAGCTCAATGATCACAAGTTTATCTACCCAAGGCAAAACCCCTAATTTCTTTTCCCAAAGTCCCTAGGGTTCCTAATTTCAATCTAATCAATGGCCAGTCAATTAGAAATCATTAAGCATAAATATATAAAGCAATCAATGATAATTAATTAATGTTAATGAGAAAAGAAATCAAATCAAACTTCATGTGTGTTCCAATTGTAATCCTACATAGAAAGAAATACTCCATTAAAGTAGTTGTAAAACAAAAATCAAAACTACAATAAACATCAGAATTTCAAAGGTAAAAAGTAAGAGATTGAGAGATAAGTCGATGAGAGCCCCCAAAACTATTGATCTCCTTTGTTTCTCCCTCAAAGAACTCCTTTGTAGTTGTAGAACTTTGTCTCTCACTTAGCTTACCTCCTCTTTCTCTAGGTCTGAAGTTCCTAAATTAGGTCCAAAATGAAATACTTAAGGTCACTTGTCGCATTGGCGTCGCGGCTCCATAACTTCAGAGTTGAGGCACCCATAAGCGTGTGCCATTAGCTGCAGGCAGGCACGGATCCAAGGGAGGGTAGGGGTAGGCAAAGGAGGGCCCTGGCCCCCCTCCTCCAATGTTTTTTGTGAAAAAATCTATAATGGAGCCAAATAAATATTAAAGAGACAAATGTTTTTTGCCTTGTCTATAGTTAGTTGTAGCTTGTATTGAAGGGAACTGCCTTGTAATAATATTTTTTATGAGATTTGTGAGAGTTAATATTATTGAGCTTGCTAATTTGTGATAGTAATTGTAGTAAGCAGAGAAACAAGAAAATCTTATCTTAATTTTTCATGTAGGTACCCCCTTATTTTTGCTTGGCTTTTCTTCTGTGGTCCTACCAAATTTTTCTGACACTCCCTCTCTTGCACAATTCCATATCTCTTAGGTGATTTTTGGATCTGTACCTGACCTCAGGCACCGCGGCCCTATAGTTTGGGCACTATGGTGCCACTCCTTCGAGCTGTGGCGTCTTGCGTCATAGCTCGAGTGATGGGAGCCGCAACGCCATATTTTCTAGAACTTTAGAGTATCAAAATATCATTTTTTGAAATTGGGCCCTTCATGAAAGTTGTAAATCTCTTTCTTAGCTTTCTAACGCACCTAT
>JASKGM010028674.1:0-11962 GCA_034509205.1 Ceratonia siliqua | reverse complement strand
ATATCAAAATATTTTAAAAATATTTAATAAAACTTAATAAAATAAATATTATATATTAAAATTATTAGAATAATAATAAATTTTATATTTAAATAAAATAAATATAAATAAATAAATAAAGTTTATATTAATTATTATAAATATAAATATATTTTTATAATTTAATAAAATTAAATTATTTATATTAAAATTAATAAAATAAAATAAAAAATATATATATATAATAAATAAAATAGAAAAAAATAATAATAAATAAAGAAACTTATATTAAATTAAATAATTAAATATTACTTATATTAAAATTATTACAATAATAATAAATTATATAATTATATAAATTAATTTATATTTGTTATTTATTAATTATTATATATAAAAAATAAATAATTACTTCAGAATATTTTTGTAAAAAATATTAATATTTTTAAAAAAACTTATACTTAAACTAAATATAAGAATAAAATATTTCAATTAACATTTTTATAAATATTTAAGGACAATCAAATACATTTTATAACATTATTAAAAAATATAATTTCTAAAAAATATAATTTTTAAAAATAAAAAATATTTTTGATATTAAACGTTCTCAAAAATAAGTGAGGTAAAAAAAATCTAGATATTAAAATGAAATTTTTTATATTCAATATTTGACATCTGGGTGAAGATAATTTTCATAGATAAACAGTTTTTTATCTTTATTGATAATTTATGATAAAATAATATTCTACCAAAAAAATCTGAAAATAATATTTAAAAAAACAAAATTAAACGTAAATCAGGGTCACAAATATATAAAGAAAAGGCGGCAAAATCTCTCCAGCCACCGAATCAAAAAAATAAGGGACATGTCCAAAACCAAACGTGTGTAGTACATCCCAAGAAAAGTCCGACATTTCCTCACAGCTCTGGTCCTCACCACAAAAACAAACAAAGCCAGACTCTCTCTCCCTGTCTCTCTCTCAATTCATTCAGCATTCCTGAAGCTCACTTTCCTTTGAACAAACGCGTTCTCTCGTGGAAAAAGTCAAGTTTCTGAAGAAATTTTCGAAAATTTTGAACAAACAAAAATAAGAACTTCTCACATCATCTTGAATAACTTCAAAAAGGATGTTTCAAATAAGCATCTGTTGGGGGAGGTGATTTTGTTTTTTGGTGGAAGGAGAAGGAGATTTTATCAAAGCCCACCTTTATCAAAATTCAATCTTTGATCCTTCCATGGATTCTGATTCTTGGACCTCGCGCCTTGCCGCCGCCAAACGCCAGTATGCGCTTCAGCATCATCACCAAAACTCCCACTTAGGTTCGTATTCATTTCAATTTGGTTTTACCAAATTTCTGTTTGGAAAATGAAATTCTGGGTATGGTAAACATCTGATTTTTAATTTTCTGGGGAAGTCAGATCGGTTGGAAATCTATGATCTTGATGTGGAGGACGAGGCCCGACCCGATTATTCAAGCTCGTATTGTTACGAAGACATCGACATCGCGTCCCTGTGTTCGCATCTCGAAGACGAGCACTCTTGTGAATCAAAAGTCTCGGTATGAGCTGTTCCTGTTTCGATGTCATTTCCTATGTTGCAAACCTAGATCTATGTTGGATTTTCTTTCATCTGTTTGTTTGAAATTAGACTAGACTGATATAGTGGTTTATTAAGCCCATCATTGTTCTAAAATCTCTATCTAGATTCTGTTCTTCCCATTTAGGGAGTGGCAGCTTGGAGAATTGTTGAACAAGGTGGGAATTAAGCTGTTAGGAGAAGGATTTTGATATACAATTCTAAAACTTTTGTCCTGTTCAATTTTGGGTTAAAACAAAAAAGACCTTTTGTTAAATTACATGGGTAGGTGTGGTTTAAATTACATTATAATTAGCGTGAGATTCCCATTTAATTAAGTTTGGTTTAGTGATGAAGAGCTTAAGTAATTTGCAGGAGATAATAGATTGAATCTTGCGTGTCTACAAGTATCAAAAAAAACTTTGAAGAGGAGGAAAACTTTTGTGCTAGAGAGGACTTAGATGGATTAGTATTTATATACCTATAACGGCATTGAAAGAAAAGGAAACATAGTTCACATCTCACGATTAGTTACATAGTTCTTTTCCTTTATTGCATAATATTAGCAAAGAATGTTTTATACAACCTAAAATGGCTGAACTTTCGTAACTGACATGAATGAAGAATAGTTTTGTAGAATGTCTCTTCTAGGAGGGGGCAGGTTCCTTCTTTTATTCTTTAATTGTCAAGCGCATAAACCAAGTAACAGGAGCTTGTTGATTTTATGCCTTTGAACCGTTTTCTTTCTGCCTCTCTTTCCTTTGAGCATATGGGAAAGATGAGAATAGGTCTCTTTATCCATTTTCTTTTTAAGTGCCCTTAGTTCCTTATACCTTTGCTTAAATCATATCTAAATCCCTGTGTGAAATTCTTATATTAAGGCTAAATAAATCTCTGGCTCTTGATACCACGGAGATTTGGGATCATAATATAAAACATCCAGTAGTAGGTTTTAAACGGGTAAGCTTTTGTCTCTTAAACAATGAGGTGAATTAGTATGTGGTTGAAATGATTTTTTGCCACTCTTTCTCTCCTTTCATTCCCCCTTTTCCCCCTCCTTTTCTTTTCAGTATTAGAACTTTACATGCTGATAAGGTCTTGTAAACTTAACAGCAAATCATGATGGGATCCAGCAGTTAAAATTTAAGTGACAAATAATTTGAGAAAGAAAAAAAAAAGGTTTGAGAAATATGTGAATTTGAGGATACTTTTAGTTACTACAAGTTCAAGATGTTTGTGTTTCAAGCTCCACATGCCAGCTTAAGTTTTGAGGGCTGTTATTCTCTACTAGTAGCTGTTCAATTCTGGCAAATCTGGTAGTGCTGTTGTAGCTTGCTGTCAGAAGAAACTAAAGAGGCAATAACTTTAGATGTCGTATGATCTTCTGATGATTGAGATGGACAGGTTTCTCATTTAGGGTTCATTTGAAGAATCTTTCAACATGTATATAAGGGAAAGTCAAAAGAAGCTGAAGATCAATAAATAGCAATAGCAGTTGACTCCTTTGTGTTTATTACTTGACCACATCCCTGCCCTAAGGGCTGAATTGATCTTTAAATCTGGTTATGATAGAGTCTCATCCTTCAATTTTCTATCATGCAGATTTGCCCTATATGCTCAGTTAAAGTTGCAAGGGACATGTTAAGTCACATAAGGCTGCAGCATACACACTTGTTTAAGATATCCTTTATATGTTGTTTTGATTTGAAATAGCTAGCTTGTTCAGATGATGGGTTGTTATATAAAGTTAAGAAAGAAATCATTTTTTGTTCATTGCTTCCCTTAACTGATGATTACTTACAGAGACGACGCAGGTTACGCAGAGTTGCCATTCCAAACAGTCAGGCATTGTCTCTTTTGGGTCGGGATCTTCGTGAGACTTATTTACAGGTGCTTCTCAATGGTGGTAATAGTAGTAATGGTAGTGGAAATGGAGGATATCGGTCAAATACTATTAATGCATCTAGTTCAGCAGCTACTGATCCATTCCTATCCTCGCTTATCTTTACTGCTCCTGCTTCCGAAGCAGAAGAAATTTCAAAATCTGTGTTAACAAGTGCTGAAGACTCGTCTGCAAAGAACACAGCACCAGCTCATATCTGGAAATCAAGGTGCTTTTAATTTCTTTTCATGATTTTTGGAAAGTTTGATACTTTTTTCAATCCCTTGCTTCGTCATGCTATTAACTAGTGATCTCTCTGTTCCGTCTGTACCTGCAGTTTCGATTCCTCCTTGAGTATTGAAGAACGGGAGGAAAGGATGAGGCAAGCTGCTGGGAGATCTGGGTTTGTCCAGGAGTTGTTTCTTTCAACTTTGTTAGACGACTAATGGAAGCTGCGAGTTGCCTACAGAAGAATAGTCAAACGTCAGTTCCATCCTTATGGATCTTGATGAAGGAGACCACTAGTTAGCCTCATTGGGATATTGAGGCAGCACATAATGCTTGGTTATAATTGTCCATTTATCCCTCCTCTATGAACACCATCTCAAGAGATGTACTACTCTCTAAAAATTATAATATATATAAATAAAATAAAACTAGTTTTCTAGCTTATGGAAGATTTAATTTATGGTTTTTTATGTTAGCATTTTGAATCCCCTCGAGTTCACTTCTAGTATTTCCAGCATGACATCATTAGCAGCTCTATGCTCTGAACTGATTGACCCCATTGGAAGCAGATTTAATTGTGAGAAAATCTACTCTTACAAATTTATATTTTACAAAGTTACACAAATTCATTACATGTTATCTTGTGAAAAGTTAAGTTTTGATATAAAGAAATGGGTATGGTGATTTGAAGGATATAAAGTGAATTTGTGAGAATTTATGAAAAATAAGCTTATAACTCATGTAGAACTCTAGACATCTGTATAGCTGGAATTTTCATAAAATCAAAATATATATCAATCCAAAAAATAAATAAAAGAAGAGAAAATGGAATGTTAATATCCTTTTGCATTTTATTTAGAAGTTAATTTCTAATATTTTTATACCTATTATATTTTATAATAATGTGTCAAATTTCTTTTTTCATTCTTTGATATCTCAAGTCATTTTATAACATATCAAAACTGTATTGAAGAGCAATATTGAATTTCATAAATTATCATTCCCAATCAATATCTTTAAAAACATTTAAATAAAATAACTCTATTATTTATCTAATACAGCCATGCTGTGGTATTTGGTGTCTTAAAATCCTGGCTTTTTGATATGGTTTTGTAAAACTAAAAAGTGTTTTATTGGTAATATTTAATATTAAGATTAGTTTTTGTGGTCATGATTGAAAAGGACTTAATCATTGTTCAAAGACCACGATTGGCTTGCATAATAGTGAACTTATTATCATACACGTCAGTGGAAGACGGAGTTGTCGCCATTAGTAGTAGTTGCAATTTAATTAGTTGACGATTTCCATCAATTATGTTCGTGCGGATGAAACTTCCACCTCTTATTATTTAATGGTTATCTATATTTAATTTGTATAATTATTATTTGTTTTAATAGTTCCTCTAATACATATTTTTGTGGAGATTAAAAGGAGTGGGTTAGGATACAAGGGTGGAAGGATATTAAGAATAAAAGATTGATCACGTGACTGTCAACCCACCGACCTGCCTCTTCTGATCAGCCGCTTATGACTAAAGTGACGCTTTGAACGGTGGATAGGTCGGAACGATGACGTAGCATTCCTTTAATTACCAACTGTTTCTTTATTTGTGCATCCTCCATAACCATTTTCATCCTATAATTGGTGTCGCTCAAAAATTGCGCCTTTTTCTCTGCTCTGTTCCAATTCATTTCTGGTTCTCTAACTGCCTGTCTTTCTCTATATTCACTAGACAAGGAATGATGGTGGAGCTCTTCCTACTTGGTTGCACCGGAGTCGTCGTCTTCCTTCACGGAGCTAATTTCTTCTTCCACGTTCTCTCCCAACACCTTGCCGTTCGATCTCTTAGGTGCCCCATCTCTCCCTAATTCTTCTCTTCAATTTCATTTTCTTCTAGCTTTCCTCTGTTTTTGTTTGTTTGGATGAGTTCAGATGATATAAAAGTTTCCATTGCAGAATTAGTGAAATTCTAAAAGAAGCTAAAGACCATTCCTTATTTACCCTGTTCATGCATAATTTTTTTATTTTTTTTATTATTATTTTTTTGCAAACAATGAACTTCTCGTAGGAATTTGATTTCTGTTGAACAAGGAATCAATCATTTTTTGTCAGTAGAACTGACTGTTGGATCATGTTTCATTACAGTTTCTTGGGGTTTGTTGGGTGGTAGATTCGTGAAGAAAAGTAAAGTAAGAAAAAAAAACAGAGATATGGTCAAATCTGCAGGCACGGTTCATTAAGATCATAGATTATGTTGTTGTAGCTAGAAGATGGCGTCAGGCTTTTGTAAAGATTTTAGTTTGTAGGTACTAGTTACCATGGACAATAAAGTAAATAAATTAGCTCTCAATCTTAATAAATAAAGAACTACACTCAGATCATATGTTTGCTTCTTCTTCTTTTCGGTGTAATGCAAGTTTCAGTATCTGCGTTCTCCATTCGCTGTTGTAAGAACTATTGATCAGAATATGTGTTAATTGAATTCGAAGTTTTCAATTATCTTGATAAGTCTACGATATCATCTGCTCTGCTGAATTTGGGTGTTGTAAAACAAACAGTTCAAGTTTTTGACACGGTAATTTCCCAGAGAATGTGACAAAGCCTTACAGGAAAATGAAAAAAAGCTAATTGAGGAGGCGTTAAGAAATAGTCTATAACAACGGTGGGAGATGAAATACAGAAATTTTGTTTCTTCTTTAAATGAAGGTACTCTATGGAGACAAGTTAATTGGATGAAGGTCCTCCATGGAGACAAGGTAATTACGGAAAGAAAGAAATTATGGAAATGGATTCAGGTATTTTTTTTATTTAAATTATTTATTTAATTTTAAACAATTAAGTACATATTCTTTATCAAATAAATATCGATCCTCTAAATTAAATTAATTATTATAAAAAATCTCAACATAAGAAACTCAAACACGAAAGTAGGGACACAATTTTCAACCACCAACAACAATCAATCAATTCTTACTTGCAAAATGCAACCTTATTAAACAAATTAAGAATAATGTTTTTTAACAAGAAATCTCAATGGCCTTAACCTGTGGCTTCTTAACGTCTTCCTTTGGGACTGTGACGGTGAGAACCCATTCTCCATCGAGGCCTTTACCTGATCTATTTTCGCATCCTCTGGCAGCCTGAACCTCCTCAAGTACTTGCAGCTGCTACGCTCAACGCGATGCCATTTATCGTTCTTATCTTCCTTCTCGACATTCCTCTCTCCGCTTATCTGAAGCACTCTGTCATCTTCAATCTCAACCTTCACTTCCTCCTTCTTCAACCCGGAAGATCAGCCTTGAACACATGGGCTTCTGGGATCTCCTTCCAATCAACCCGAGTGTTGACAAAAGTAGAATTTTCCCGAGTAAGTTGAGGAATTGAAGTAGAAAGCGAAGCGGGGAGAGGAAAATCCTGAAAGGGGTCCCAGATTTCCAGAGAGAGGGTAAAAAAAGTTGCTTCTTCGGCCACCGAAGAGAGTTGGGATCATCGACATTTTCTCCTCAACGTTCAAAGTTGCAATTTGAGCTGAAAGATGTTTGAGATTTTTTGGGGTAATAGAGAGCTGCTTGGAATTACGTGTCTGCTCTTGTTGAGGATTCTTCGAGGGCTCCAGAGTAGGTTTTAATTTATTTTTTTAATTTTTTTTAAGAATAAGTTTAAAAAATTAAAAGATTTTTTTGACTTTTTTTCTTATTTTATTTTTTAATTATTTTTTTATGAATTTTAAAAATTTTATTATTTTTAATTATTTTAACTTATTTTTTAAAATAATTTTTTTAAAAAATAAAAAATCTCCTCCTACATAATACTATGGAGGAGATTAAAATATCCCTTCTTGATATATTTAAATCTTGGAGGAGTTTTTTTTTATTTTTTTAAATTTAATTTTTAAAAATTTAAAATTTTTATTTTAAGAAATAATTTAAAAAATAAAAAAGATAAATGAAAAGAATTATTTTTATTTATTTTTGTTTTTTTACTTTGTTTTTTAATTTTAATTTTTTAACTTTTTTTAAAAAAATTTAAATTATTTCTTAAAAAATTTTAAAAAAAATTAAATTTCTCTCCCGGAGAGAAATCACCATTTAAATTAGGTATATGAGTGATCTGGTACTTTCGACTCGAGAGATATCTTCATTTAGTTTACGAACTTTCCGACAAGAACTTCTCTCCTTTTATTTTTTTTTTGGATGAAAAGATAATTTTCCTCAAACCTTCGCGTCTTTAGAAACCAACGAGAAGTCTCCAGAATCTAGATTGGTTTATGTTCCGTGGGCTTTAAGGCCCATATACTGAAGGCGTCATAATTTTCTAAAAGAAGAAAAAACCGAAAGATCTCTATGGAATTTGTTACTTAGAAGTTAAAATTAGTTTGTTCTTTTCTTTTTTTTGCAGTGAGAAAAACATTTTACTATCTTCTTGAGTGAAAAGAAAATATAACTTTACATTTATGATATAAATTATGGTGCGTATGATATATTTTCAGTTAAATTCTATTGTTACTCTAATTTTATTCAATCTATATTTGAAAAGGAAAAAAAAAAAAGTATTCCTAAACCTCCTCAGTCCTTACTTAATGCAAAATTTAAGATTGTACTCTTTTTTGAGGCAGACAAAAAACCAAAATCATTTAAATGAACAAAAGCGGCAATTTTAATTTGATGGCAATATTTAACAAATGTAATTTTAAATATTTTCATAAAATATATGTTTTATTTTGAGATGTCGAATTGCATCATGATATCATATTTTATTTTTTCTCTTAACACATTACTGATATCAAATATCATGTTAACTTCTATCACTTCTATTCGAAGATAGTCAAAGTGTCAGTGTATACGAGGAAGACATGGCTTTAGGTAAGCTTACCTTCTTGCCTAGATGAAAGGTTCTACATTATGGTCATAAACCCCCAACCTTAATGGATTTGACGACAATCAAAACATCCTACGTAAGCGACATCCAGTAAATTTTATGGAATCATAGGAAGCTTCAGAATCTGATGAACTAAATCAAATTTCTATGCGATTTGAATTGTTAAAATCCTAGAAATATTGGATGAATTGAGGCAACTGCCAACTACAACAATTTTTATTTAAGTAGGGAAAATAATTTACAGAAGCAAACCCAGCTGGAGTTTATTCGACATAACACTCATCAAGACCAAGACAATTTACAGAAACACGTCAATACTACACGACGATGCGTTTCTTACCCATCCAGAAAAGCAGAACACACAATATTACACACATGGACTCTAATGCTTTGACAAAGACACACTCTAATACGAAACCCAGAGAACAATAAAATGTCAATCTTCTTAACCAGAAATCTCAATGGCCTTAACCTCAGGCTTCTTAACCTCTTCCTTGGGAACAGTCACAGTGAGAACCCCATTCTCCATGGAAGCCTTCACCTGATTCATTTTTGCATTCTCCGGCAGTCTGAACCTCCTCATGAATTTCCCACTACTGCGCTCCACACGATGCCATTTATCGTTCTTATCTTCTTTCTCAACGTTCTTCTCTCCGCTTATCTGGAGCACTCTGTCATCTTCAACCTCTACCTTCACCTCCTCCTTCTTCAGCCCCGGAAGATCAGCCTGGAACACATGGGCTTCTGGGGTCTCCTTCCAGTCCACCCGAGTGTTCACAAATGCAGAATTTTCCCGAGAAAGTTCAGGGAATGAAGTAAGCGAACCAGGGAAAGGAAAATCCTTGAAGGGATCCCAGACGTCGAGAGAGGAAGGATCGAAAACGTTGCTCCTTCGGCCACCGAAGAAACTTGGAATCAACGACATCTTCTCTTCAAGCTTGAGTGCGAACAACAACAGAGAGTGAAAGTGCCTAGAATTGTCGCTTGTTTGTCTGTGTTCCTCTGGTGCCAGAGGTGGGGATACGTCGGGTATTTAAATTGAGCGGAGTATCAATCTAGTACTTTCGAGGCAATTTTCCGATAATTCGAGAACTTTTGCGACTTTCAGCTATCGTCACTCACCACGAAGGAAGTGTCCAGATGATCACGTGGGCTCTAAAGCCCAAATTTTGTCGGACGGCTTCCTATGCTCGATGTTTGTACTTTGTAGTTCTCCATGAATGTATTTGACAGTTTTTAAAATCATAACAAATTTAAGAATTGTTTTTAGGCACGGCGAATTTTACAATAAATCTATTCGATTTTCTAACAATTCATCCATTCTAATTCTAATTTTGGTTATTAATTTACTTAATTTTTTATTATCCCTTTCATTCATTAAAAATTAAAAAAAAATAAAAGGTTGAATTCAATTTAACATTTGATAGAAATTGTTTCAATTATTTTATTTTTATAATTTAAAATATAATTAAGGGTCAATTTAAATAAGCTTTACAAAATACCTTTTTTATATGAATTTTTATAATAATTTTTAAGTAAATCTTAAGTTATTTTATGTTTAAATGTTATAATTAAAATATTTTTAAATTATAAAAACTCAGCTTCAAGAAGAGTCCAGACTCAGGAGTACAATTTTCGGATGGGCTCCTTGATGATCTCTCTAGAAGTTTCTGGTCCGTTGCTATTTGTTTCTTTTATTTAACGTTTAGGTTAGGGTAGAAAATTTTCAAAAATTATTAAATTATTAAATTATAATAAAAATATTTTATTTATTTTATTTTATTTTATTAAAGTTAATTTAAATTTTTATTATTGATAGGTAAAAGGATGACAAGAGAAAACAATAATAAAAAGATTAATTGAGTAATTTTATAAAAAAAATTAATTAATATACTAAAAATAATAATAATTAATATCTTATTAATAATATTAATTAATTAATTAATTAAAAAATTTTAAAATAATTATTATTTTGAAACGGAAAAATATATATTTTAGAACCAAAACATATATATAATATTATTGTAAGAATAATTATTATAAAAAAAGTAAAATATTTGCTTAATCTCACTTAAAAAATAATTATGTTTTGACTGTTTATAAAGTAAAATTAATGGATGAAAATTTTCCGCCTTGTAGGTATTTTTATTTCTTTTAAAATATCAATTATATTTACTTTTTATTTTTAAAATATTTAATTTTTTATACAATTAATATTAAAAATAAATTAATATATTTATAACATATTTCAGAAATTATTATAATTTACTTCTTTTTTTGTTCTAATCCTTCCATTTCTTTAGAACAATGGTTAACAGTTTAGACAATTAGAGACTGCCTTCCATATTTCTATATTTTTCATTAGTTAATCACCTTACATATATCAATTTCATATATATATATATATATATATATATATATATATATATATATATATATAATATATAAAAAACTTTTCTCCATTACTATTTCCAAATTATAAGCATTTTCACCAATAATATTTAAACTAAAATTCTCTCTAAATGTAATCGTGTATTTTTTGTCGGCGAGATTGAAATACAAGATTTGCTACAAAATAAGGTAAAGTTTATTCATACTGATACATATAATGGCTTACAAATACAAACACCCAAATTATACAAATACAATTTACGTTATGCATTTCATTAAGGCAAAAGCCAGACATATTTCTTAACCAGAGATTTCAATGGCCTTCACCTCTTAACAGATGAACCCAATCGAATTTTGTTAAAGAGAAATTGGGCCACCTCATCACTCAACCCACTGGTAAAGATGTTAAAATCTGGAAATATAATGTGGATGGCGTGTTTTGTTTCAAAGCAATCAAATTTGTTACTTGTAAAGATAAGATAAATGAAAAAATAAATAAAAATTTATTGATTGACATGTGTGCCGGGGCGGAGGGTTACATTTTATTTGTGACAAAGAAAAAAATTAAATATATTAATAAAAATATATTAATCATATATAATAATTAAAAATTTAAAATAATTAAATATAATACATAATATATAAATTAAAAATATTATTTATCAAAATTAACTTAAAATTATTTTATAAAAAAGTTGCGTTATTATAGAGTATATGCTAAAAATAGTAATAACTTTTTTTTCAATATAAACAACTAAAACGGATATAACTATATCAAACCTATAAAAAAAAATGTGAATATAATATCCAAATCTCCCCCTCTCCCACGTAAAGCCATAAAGGTTTAGGGGATATTTTTTTAGGGCTCATACTCCCCTACAGTTATAAAAATATGGTTATAGGAGAGTTTAAAATTTTTTTAAAGTTTTGTTTAATATTTTTTAATATTTTTATTTTATAAAATTAATTAATTATATATTTATATGATGTATTTTTATTAGAATTTTTTAGGATGTTTTTGTA
>JASKGM010028633.1:5470-26532 GCA_034509205.1 Ceratonia siliqua | reverse complement strand
ACCCTGACTACACTATCATTGAGTCAAATGGAATAAGTTTAGGGTTGTAGAGTAGTCTGGTTCAAAAATGGTCAGTATTAATTAATTAGAGAGACTTCTTTTACAGTACAATTCGTTTTTTACTTTTTACCCTTGAAATAGTGAAAATGGCAGGTCTACCCATTTGAATGAGAAGGACAAAGCAGCTTTTGAAAAGCCCTTTCCTTTTCTCGTGTCTATAATATTATGTGCATGGCTGGCTACATGAAAAAGATCAAACGTATTTCCTTTTCCTCTGAACTCCCTTTCATGCATTCCTAAACACAGCTAAAGATATTTGTTTATAAATAAAACTTCGAAACCAAAAGGCCTCCATGGGAAATAAAAGGCCAGTGAGTATAATGAGTAATATTTACCTCAAAAGAAGGCACGTTTCTGGCAGAATCGACCTTTGGCTTTCCATGCAACCAAGCTTCCCTGTTACAACCAAACACATTGAGAGAATATTTCCCATTACTAGAAGCCATGCAGAAGAAAGCAAACTGAGAGAAGAAAGTCATCTTTTACTGTCTTATATAAATATATATATTTATATCCCTTTTATATTCTTCTGATTGAAATAAAGTTGAAGCCATCCCATAACAAATAAGATTATAAGACCATTGACGGAAGTTTCAAAGATGTCCTATTATGGGTCTACCAAGGGCTTAGCTTAGACAATAAGTATTCTTATAGTGAGGGCCCCATTTAATAGCCTTATGTCTGAGCCCCACAAGATCCTAAGGAAAGAGATATCTATGAAACTCCCGTGGTAGGGGTCTGGGGGTTTCATATTAACTTCCTTTTCACTCACTAGTAGAGATTATTATTACCCCATCATGGAATTTGGGTGCTCTTGGTTGTGGACAGACAGAACAAAGCAAACTGATATGATTTATTCCTTTGTGATTTTTTGCGCCTAATTATGTTTGTATGTAGGTTGAGAGAGAGAGAGAGAGAGAGAGAGAAAAGTAACGACAGTGAGAGATGCTCATATGAATAAGACATGCTTGAATTGGTCTGATTATTTTAGTACTTTCTATTTTTTTTGGTGATATGATTATATTAGTACTTTAAATTCAAATAAAGTTCGCAACATGGCTAGCAAAACTAGTATGAAGTATCAGAACTTACAATAAAATTAAAAAGTGCATTATGTTAGCAAGGATCAACTGGAACTTAATCATGATGATAAAAAAAGTTTCACCAAGCTAAGGAAAAACAACATTCAACACAATATGTGTGCTTGTTGTAAAAAAAAATAATTCTTTCTTCTTTGATTTCTCGCATGGATTCTCAATTAATGTCAATTTCCACACATTGCACTATACTTAATTATGTCTGGACCATTACCTGGAAGAGTTGCTCCAAAGCCCATGATGTTCTTTGTTAACACTTTGTCTTCCTAATTCCTTAATAGATAGATCAGAACCTCTTGAATTGTTCATGTCGAACATGAAATCTTCAGAAGTATCTCCAGATGACCCATTATCATATACATCAGATTGCCCTTCATGTAATTAATTAAAGTGTAAAAACAAAAAGGTTAGAGAAGAGAGAAGAGCTAGCTAGCCAACTATATTATCTTAAATTCTTTGCTTTGACAAACCTTCGATCTTGGCTTAGCTTTTCAAGTTTTAACCAAATGACCAAATAAAAGAAAAGGCACTAACCTGACGAAGCCGCTGCTCTATCTGTGGTTTTCACCGTTCGGTACATCTGGATATAAAATTTTGCATCATTAACATATGAGATTGTATATACGTGAATTTAAACGAAATATCATTCAAAACTAAATAAAAAATCTGCTATCAGAGTCTTAGTACGTAATTAAGAATAAAAAAGATCATACATCAGACTAAGAGGCAGCTGATTAGTAAAAACCCAAGAAGCTTACAGAAAAAAAGAGCAAGCCCACCAAAAAAAAAAAAAACAATCCTGCTAAACCTGTAAGATTTAAACTGATACACAGTGCAGTCCAAGCTCTAATACGGAAGCATTAATGGCTGTGAAAGTATGTAAATGTAGTATGCACATGAATGGAAGCCTGTGACTAACCGTGGTTAAGCAGGTATAGTTAAGAAACCCTTCTGAGGAAGGGATCATTGAGAAATGATGGTGTCCTGTACTTGCTTACCATTTTTCTTTTCTTTTATATATGTATATTTGACTATTTGTTTACCCGATAAGATAAAACGTTTTTATGTATATATTTTTCTTTAAGGCGATGGGCTGAAATATGAGCTTGTCTCAGCTTGGCTGCGACTCATTTTGAATTCATGGGGCTTTGTCTTACTTGTTTTCAGAAATCGATAAGTACCTCTCTCAGTATTTATTTTTTTTCTTTAACTTGACCGGTTCATTCTTCCAAGCAAAAAGCTGTTTATTAGCTTGCAGAAGCAGAGCCAACAGATCTAATAGAAAAAAGAAGTGCTAAGGATTTGAGAGACCCTCTGTAGGAAACCATGGGAATTTGAAATATAGATGAATTAACTGCTTACTGTAATGTGGCCTGTAAATATGCAAAGTACGTCTAACAAGCACCATTAAAACTCCTATCAGAACCTTACCTTAAAGCTAAGGACTGAAGAAACGATATTGAAATTAAGAATAATACAAACCCCAAATATAAATTTCAAATATCATTATTATAACCTTACTACAGGAGATTACCTGTAAATGAGATTTAACATGCGCTAAAGTGAGATCCTTCTCATCCATGAGCTCAAGAACTGATTTGGGTGTTGCCCCTAAAACCCCAAAAGGAGAAGATGAGCTATAGTAATCAATATATAGAAGGAGAAGATGAGCTATAGTAATCAATATATAGAAGGAGAAGAAAGGCAATTTCATCACTTTCTCATTTTTCTTCTTTACTTTTTTCCTTGTTGAAGAAAGCGAAGCAAATGGTGTAAGAAAAAAGGAGAAGCAGGTAAGATTAGCCAAAAAAGAAAGAAGGTTACTTTCATGGCCACCCAAGAGCTCAACGGCATGAACAAAGCGAGCATGGAGAGTAGTAGTCCAACGCATCCGAGGAGCTCTCATGCTGCGCTTACCAGGAAACCGGGACAAGAATCTTGAACGCACCAGACCTTGATGAGATTGGAAAGGGCTTGAACTTGTGGTTAAGTTAGATATAGATGAAGGAGCTGTGGAAGCATCTAGAGGCTGTTGAGCAAATGGGATAGGAGGAGGGTTTTGGTAGACTGGGATTCCCCTTATGGGTCTGAGAAAACCCAGCTCTTGGCTGAGGCTTTGGTGCTGGAAGAGTGGCTGGTGGTGCCGCAGCTGCAGGTGATGGCGGTGAGAGTGGCGGTTTTGTTGAAACGATTGGCCGAAGGGAATATTATTGGCATTACCGTTTTGGAAGTGGTGATGAATAAGGTTTGAGTTGTTAGAGTCTGAAGCCCTTATTGTTGGATTGGAGAGTGAGAGCTCGAAGCAGTTATTATCAGTTTTGGCCATTGATGACAGTGAATTTCTAGAGTCGAGAGCTCTTTTCCAGAACCCAAAATCCACCTCTTCTTCTGTACTTCTCCAACCCGATGTGGGTTTGCTGTTTGGAGGGCTGATTTGCAGGGACAAGTCTGGCTGTGCTGGAAATAGCTCCATCCTAGCTAAAGGCTTTCCCACCAAGCAGCTGCTTTGGTTTTCTGTTCTCTTCCTTGTATTCCTCTTCTTCAGCTGTGTTTGCCCCTAGCTACTCAAATTTTCTGGTTGCGCAATATATGGCGCTTCCACAAATAATAATATGCAAGGATCAGAGAAATATGTGGGCTTTGGAAAAAGCTAGGTGATTTAGTGGGAGAATGGTTTTAGATTTTCTGAAGAGACTTCTGGGTATGATGGGGTTTTAATGAATTTGATGGAGTAGTTGCAGAGCACAGAGATTAGAGATTGATGAGGGGAGATGGCAAAGAGAGAGAGGAAGAGAGAAGAGATGACAAGGTATGAAGTGAATAGTTGTTTCTTGTGCGAAGTATATGAGAGATAATGACACTTGAGAGACTAGAGAGAGATAGAGAGAGAGAATTGTTTGTTCTATCATCTATGGACGTGGGGGGGGGGGGGGGGGGGAGGGTCGTGGGGGGAGAAAGGGAGGAAAAAAGGATGACAAAAGGAAATGAAAGAAAGATAAGGGGGAAAAAAGAAAAAGGTAAATAAGTTTAGAACTTTTATTCCTTTTTACAAATGTACTCTCTTTTCCCCTCTGTTTTCTTTGGTAAAATAAAAAAGGAAAAGCAAAAATTAACTATCACCTTTAGCGTGTGCATTGTCCCTCTGCAACTCTTACTTACTGAGATTTCACTGACCTGAAACCTAGGGCTGCCCTGCCCTCGGCTGCTTCTTTTCTTTCCCACAATTCCTTAAAAGCAATAATTCTGGAATTTTACACTCACATGTGGTTGCACACAATTTTAAACCATCTTATTAGGGATTTGTTTGCTTAATTAGAACCACTGATTGGGGTTAGGGTTATGGTGAAACCCTAATTCTCTGCAAATCATGTCATTCTTGCATAGCATTGGACTCATATATCCTTCACGTTCTTGTCATTTTCTCTTTATACCCCCAAAAAATTCAAGGTATATTTGTGGGTAGTTACAGATACGGTTCTCCTAATTGAGCACAAATTGAAAGTCAGATTTACCCTTTATCCCTAATTATAGAATAAAGAGGAGTGTAGAGAATTGTGAATCTCCCAAATCTAAGGGTATATTTGTCTTTACAAAATACGGTCCTCTAGTCTTCAACGAGACACCAAGTGTACTGGGGAATGTTCATATATTCCACTCAGACATACCCATAGACATACATACCCAGGGGAACCCCAAAAAAAATTAACATGAGATTTTGTATTTAAATTAGAAAATGATTAATAATATGAAAATTTTAATAGATAAAAACTGAAACATTTTAAGTAATTAATTTGTCAAATATCATAAATTTCAATGTGCATGTTGTCATCTTGTATAAAAAAATATGCAAATAAATTGAGTAAATTATTTTTTGATGTTTCTAGCTAAGTTGTTGTATTCTTGGGCTATTAAGATTTTAGTTTCTTTTCAAGTGTCATTGTTAGGTATTGTTATGAAATTATTTAAAATTCGTGAAGAACTCCTCAAAAATTTGTGAGAAATAACGTTTTCACAAAATTTCACATTGACATATAAATCACAAGAAATTTCATAAAAAATTACACAAATTTATTTAGTTAGATATCGTGAGAAGTACATGTGATTTTTATGAGAAATTTTCACATATTTTTTGTTTGTAAGAAATTGACTTATTTTTTTTAATACATTTTGAAATGCAATATTTTTAAAAACACCTAAAAGAAATTATATCAAATAATTAAATTGACGGAGTAATTAGTTTGAGTTGTTGACAAAATTTGGGGAAAAGAGTACAGGTGTTTCTAATTTAAAAATTACGTATAAATAGCAAAAGGTAGCTAAAGAAGGAAAGATTATAGATAGATGAAAGATGAAAGATGACAGATGAAAGGAAAAGGAAAAGACAGTGGTGGGTCGTCAAAGTCTATCAAAATTTAATTCTATGGTTACGAGTTTTTGATTTGAAATGGATGGTCCTAATACACTCAACAGATCGTCCATTTATGAGAAATCACTGTCTCCCAATCAATGTGATATATTGTCAAGTTCACACAATGTCATATATAAGTGTATCACCGTTATATTTTTAAGTTAAATCTACGTCAGTCTCAATGGATCAAGATTTAATTATGTTAATAATGATCAATCTTGTTAAAATTATTTGCACCATCTATTCATTTGGATGATCAAAATAATCCTTTTATTTCTTTTTTCTGCCACCACTTATTTCATGTATAATTGCCATTCAAAATAAATGAATGGCACAAATAATGCTAACATGATTAAATCTGATACTGACATAATCAAATCAACTTAATTGACACTTTTTTCCAATCAATTAATATTATAGTGCCATTGATGAAACTCTTAAGGCTTCACCACAAATAGATATAAGATGGTCTTGTTGATGTACCTTTTAAAACTAATATGATCGGTTTTCTAACATAAAATTATGTATCACTAATGCTTGAATTAAATAACTAAAATTAATTAATTATTTTGTGTGTGTCAATTAATATCCCTTTGATTGAAGCACTTTATTAATGAGATAAAACGTTAGAAGGGCACAATCTACTCTCTGGTTTTTCTTTTTCATATATAGTATACTATATATATATATATATATGAATTGGCCAAGCCATGAACTTCTTGCTCACCTTTCGAATAAATTTGTTTGAATTTCAATTAATTAACAACTATATTAATTATGGTATATCTTAAATAATTAGAAATTAAAAAGGTGCAGGAAGAGAGAAAATTATACATCATTATATTTCTTGTGTAACCAGCATATATATGATATATTTTTTTTTATTTTCCATATTCCTAATACATGAGCATTACTTCTTAACATTTAAAATTTCTATTTAAAAAATGAAGATTATGAGTACCTCATTAGCAAGGGACAAAAGTTAATCATTTTTTTTATTGTTATAGGGAGCCGTTATCTCCTTTTATTAGGATCTAACAACTCTCGTAAGTTGTTGGGTCTTTCATTAAGAAGAATTGGTATTAGGTAATGGTAATTATATAATAGTAATGGTGAAATTAACAAATACTAATAAATAATTAACATAACTGGTTTTGATGAAAAGCGAAGCTATGGAGGTCCTATACATAGGCTTGACTACTTTTTGTTGGGTAAATAATTGGGAAATAGTGGTCTTGGCTGTTACTAGCTATACTACCATAATTGCTTGAATGGCCAAAACAAAACAAAGTTAAATTCACTTTTTGACCCAACTTTTGAAACAGTGAATTGATAATTTATATCTGTTCTTTGTCCTTCAAATAAATCACTTTCATTTGAGTAATGAGCCTCCAAATTTGGTCATGCCAACGAAAGCAATATTAGATGCAAATAAATATCATGTGTTAGACTTAAAGACAGCATAATTTTAGAAAACAAAAGAGAAAGTTTGCCAATTAAACTTAACAATCATTAATCATATAATATGTACATAATATTAGAGGATTCACCTCTCTCTCTCTTTCCCTGTTTAAACTACTATGAAACAATCTACCAATTTATTTTTAAGCTTATTCAAGTAGTTGAAGTAATGAATTCATTATTTTTCGGTGTGTTAAAATATGTTATATATATTTTATAATGATAACTTATGAAATTAAATTTTTATTAATATCTTGAATTGTTGTATAAAACTATTAAAATGATACTCGATAAAAATATTAGGTTTCATAAGATATTATTATAATATATTGTTAGAATTACTAAAGAAAACCAATGATTTTTCACTGAAAAAATATATGAGAAAAGATTGAAAATATGTGAGAACTTTTTCACATACACGTCTATCATAAAAAAATTCATGAGAAACTTGCATGAAAATTCTCTTTATAAGATATCCGTGAAAAATACATATGAAGTTTGAAAGATATTCTTTTGGATTTATATTTTGTGAGAAATTTTGTAAGAAAATCATTATTTTTTGTATGTAGTGAATAAATTCTATCGTAATTCGAAGAGGTAGATAAGAGTACAGATTTTGGTAGTTAATTTATATTATTATTCTCCAAGGAAGCGGCATTTATTCTTAAGAATTGATCCGAAAAACTGAAAAGAGTTATTCTTAGAAAGCGTTGAAAAGATTTAGTTGCATATAGCTTGTGAGGAACAAAGGTTGAATTATGTTCTTTTTCTTTCTCCTTTTGATGAAAAAAGAAGAGTCACTTACGTTGGGCATATAGAAAGATGATGCAAAGCTTTAATATACCTTTAAACCCTCTCCCTACTTGCCTTGGTATGCGTTTCCCTTTCCTACTACGCTAACTTTGCTTTTCGTCTCCCGACTCACACTCACCCATCCATACTTGCTCTTCTTTTTGGATATAAAGCCTCTGTCCCCACACACCAAAAATAAAAATACCAAATTATCATATCATTAATTGTTAATTTGTAAAATAATCTTATAGAGAAGTTATATTTATTATTACATGAATTTCAAAATTTTCATTCTATCTTAATTAAATTAAGAATTTTGAGTAATAGTTAACAATAAGAAAATTCTGTTTTTTCTAAAAAAAAATAATAGCAGTTAATTAAAATTTGGTTCAAGACACTATGAAGCTGGGCATATGCGTTTAAATGTAATTAATTATTTCAATTAGTCTTCGGATTAAATGCATATGCTTCAGCTTCATAGTGTCTTGAACCAAATTTTAATTAACTGCTATTATTTTTTTTTAAAATAGAATTTTCTTATCGTTAACTATTACTCAAAATTCTTAATTTAATTAAGATAGAATGAAAATTTTGAAATTCATGTAATAATAAATATAACTTCTCTATAAGATTATTTTACAAATTAATAATTATGAGTGAAATGAATATTTTGAAGACAAATTAAATGTAATTAATTATTTCAATGAAACATTTTATGTTTCCTAACATAAGTCTATAGTATAGTACTAGTATAATATTCCCTCTATTTTTTTTATTTTATTTAAGGTAATAATCTAAGAATTAAAGAATATATTAAATAGTCTCAACTGTAATAAAAAATAATTATATTACACTAAATTACTTTTATTAAAGTCAATTAAACTCTTAAATCCGATATGTTAAGAAGAGAAGTGATAAGAGAAAAAAAATTGTACTACTTCCATTTTAAAATAATAGTCATTTTGGAAGTGCTTGATTAAATGTGGTTGAAGATAACAATAAATAAGGGTAAAGTTAAAAAAATAATAATACTTTATTAATAATATAAAATAATAAATAATTTAAAATAAATTAAAATTTTTTAAAATAATTATTATTTTAAAATAAATAAAATATAGTTGTTGGTTTTGAGCATGAGTACATCCAGTTGGTCAATGGCCATTAATTACCATAGGAAATGCATGCCTTGCTAGTTACAGCCTGGGAAGAATATAGGGTTCCTAAAAGTCGATTTAAAACTATTGAGGATTTGGACATTAATAGAATTGAAGACAATTTTAACATTGAGGACTACGTACCCACTTCATTTATTCTAAGTATAGACCTTGAGATTAACAAAATATACCAAAGTAATCACCCATGGGAAAATGACATTTAGCATTTATCCAAAGAGAGCAAAAGGGCCAAATCTTACGGAGTCCCGCCAGCATATTCATTTCTTTAAATTTTCAAGTCAAACAAAATGAATCCAAAATCTCACACTTCTCTATCTAACACCATTGAATAAGTTAAGTGCTATGGTATTTCCATTCCTTTTTTTTTTTCATATTGTTTCTAATTAAATTGAGATTATAAATTTGAAAAAACTCTTAATAGCCTATCAAAAATTGATCGACTAAAATCAATAAAAATAATCATTAATTACACATATCATATATATATATATATAAAATTTTCGATAGATTATCACTTTGACATATACATTTGACTAGATTAAGAAAGAGAGTGGAGGAATGAACAAGTTGACTGA
This sequence comes from Ceratonia siliqua, assembly GCA_034509205.1. Taxonomy (NCBI): domain Eukaryota; kingdom Viridiplantae; phylum Streptophyta; class Magnoliopsida; order Fabales; family Fabaceae; genus Ceratonia; species Ceratonia siliqua. The sequence goes on along the minus strand of JASKGM010028633.1, from coordinate 16,964 downwards.
TATAATATATATATATATATATATATATATATATATATATATTACTTAATTATAATATATAACTATTCTTCATTGATTTAGTCAATCATTTTTTTTATATATAGATTATGTTTACCTAAACTTTTTAATACAATTTTGTCATAATATTAGAAAATGATTGCGTTCTAGCTACTTTTTAAGATTATTGACAACATTTTGTTCTTCTTTAATAGATAACAATGTAACATTAGAGAAAGTAAATACATTGAAATATTTAATATTTAATATTAAGAGAGATGTAATTTGCATGGAATCTTGACAAGAATGTAAGCAATGTCCTAAAAATATAATTATATGTAATAATGCAGCTTGAATGTGTGTGGATTTTAAAGTCCGACTTCTACTTAATGCTCCTTCCGTTTCAAATTAGCTGTCGTTTAAGGTAATGGCACAAAAATTAAGGTAACTATTAAATAGTCTCAATTTTAACAAAAAATAAGTGTACTTGACTAAATTATCCTTATTAAAGTCCATTTAACCTCTTGTTACTACTCTATTAAAAATACCAATAAATAGGGATAATGTTGAAAAAATAACAATTAATGTTTCATTGGTAATGTAAAATGACAGATAATTTGAAACAAAATAAAACTCTTAAAATGACAGATAATTTGAAACGAAGAGAGTACAAAATGGAATAGAAAACTGACACTTCGTTTTCTGAAGTTATGAATTTCACTTATGTGTGGGGATTATTATAAACCAAGTGATTAATTAATCCTATCAATGTTAGCCATATCCATTGGAAACAAAAATTAGGGTTTCCAACATAAATGTCTTGAGGAATTTAAGTAATATATATTAATTACTCCTATTATTAGAGATTTGTGCAATATTAGAAGCATCTAAACTTTGTCTCTTCAAGCGTTTCACATGATAAACTAATCCCACGTCGTCTTAGTTTTCCCATGCTAGCTCAAGGAGGAATCTTATGCATTTGTTAATTAATATTTTGTTTATTAGATTTCACATTCCTAACTCTTAACAAATAAATAATGGATAATAAACAATTCGGCATCCTTCAATATGAGTAAAGCCATTATAATTTAAAGACAATTAAAGTATACAAAATTTCATAATTAATTGTATAAGTCGTCAATGTATGATATTAGTTAACAAAATATCAATCATTTAAAAGTATAATAATTAGTTTTAATTTTTATTTTTAATAATTAATTTCAACAAAGCATGCAAGCATTGGTTTCATTAAATATTTAAATCTCAGAGAAATTTTAGTGTCCTTGAATCAAATTATAATTAGAAAAAAAAAAGATCTAAGTAAAAACATATATATATATATTAATATAGTTGATTGAGTCAAGCACTCTCATATACCCTCAATTCTTATATATTACACTTAATATGCATACAATTAGATAAATAGACTAGATTGAACCATGTACTCTAAATATATACATTTTATTTTATTTATATACATAGTCACTCTAGGTTATCATCAAGTTTTAGATATTAAAAATAAATAAATATAATCATTACGCTAATAGGAGAAACATTGGAAGTAGACTAAAAAAGTCAGGAGAAAATATAATTGTTCCTGTACATTGTGATTATATAAGATCTCTGGTGATGGAACTTCACTAAATTGGTTGAATACACAGAGTGTGAACTGATAATGACCTATATGACCATAATCTCAGAATATATATATAGTTCTGACTTCTGAATATATAAAAAAATAATATCATTAATCTTCACGATTATACTATAATTCATACTGCATCAACGCAAATTTTTCAATTTCTTTTCAAAGTGGGGTGGTTGGGTTATATCAGTCTTACCGACATGATGCGTCATAAATTATATTAATTTGTGGAGATGTTTTTGACTTATAAATGCAAAATTGGTCAAATTCTTTACGTAGCAGCATTTGAACCACACAAAATTTAACAGCCCAAGACACTAGCTGAAGTAAGGAATAGGTACTTTAATCAACCAATTATCCCCCTTAATTATTTGGATCAAATTATACTTTTCTCATCTCAAATTATTTATTGTTTAAAATAAATAAAAATTAAAAATATTATTAAATAATTTTAATTATAATAAAAAATAATTATATTAGATTAAATTATTTTTATTAAAATCAATTTAAACTTTGATTACTTTATTGAAGATAATAATAAATAAAGATAAAATCAAAAAAATAATAATTAATATTTTATTAATAATATAAAATGACAAATAATTTAAAATTGAAGGAGTAATTAATTTCACTTATAGATTTTTTTTTACCACATAACATTTTAAAGAATAAAATTTAAATTTTTATAAGTTACTTAACATTTTTATTATTAAATCATATCTAGTCACTTCTATTTTAAGGATTTCATCTACTACAAAAAATTAGCAATTTTCTTACAAAATTTATCACAGACAAAATTTCAGTAAGCATTTCTTATAGAAATCATACCATGTGTCCGTGAGAAATTTATGTGAGATTGTTGTTTCTCACAAATTTTGTTCATGAGAAATTATTTATTTTCTTGTAATAATCATACTTTTAAAATTTCATGAAATACAAGTTCTTTGCTTTTGGAAAGTTTAGATTAATAAAAATAATAAAACCATATATTAAATAAAGTAAAATGAGACTTCAATCTAAAAATGTTAAATCAATAATTAAATTTTTTTACTGATATAATATACAAACTTAATTATATGATGTTCCATTTAATTGAAAATTTGGAATTAAGGTCCTTCTTTTAAGTAAGGTATAATATTAAATGTCTTTTCCTTTGTTTTTCCTTCCTGGCCTGTCTAGTACCTAATTAAGCATCATGAAATTATCTTTTGTTTTCTAATTAAAGGGTTAAAATTAAATAAATAAAGGGGAATATAATGATGAGAAATGATTTGATAATAGATGACCCTACACGGTTTATGTCTAATGAACTCTTTAGTCAACATGATTGTAACAGTTCTGATTCTCACTTTGGGTGATAATGGAATCTTTAATGGAGTTGGGATCATTTCTTGAAATTTTTGTCTCACTCATTTCTCTCCTTTATTACTTCTCTATGCTTCTCCTTTATACTTTCATTTTAATTTGCACTAACTGAAAAGCTTGCTACAAAGACCATCATTCATTTAGTTACTGATCTTTACTTAACAGCGTGACGTTTTGCTAACAAAATATATATACATTGAAACACTAAATTGAGAAAAAAAAAATCTTTCACAGATCAAATTAAAAAATTTGAAAATCTTTTAAATACTAAAATAATAATTGTCTAAAAGTAAATATGTCATGTGTATAATGTCAATATATATATATATATATATATATATATATGAATACTGTCATCATAAGTTTAGATCTTAGTTATAACAATTTTTAAGGAATACATTATAAAAAAATTATGAATTTTCTAATTTTGACATACATAATTAGTCTTAATTTGACTGAAGAATTGATAAGTTAATTATTTGAGATATGCAAATAAGTTAACTCAATGAATATAATAATTAATAACATAAAGTGGAGAAGAATTTAATCTGTGAAGTGATGGGGAATTATAAAAAAAAAGTTGCGGATGGAGATAGCATATATTTTTAAGAATATATATCTTGCAATCAACCCTTCAGATTACCAAGTGTTTCATCTGAACAAAGAGAGGGTTTATTTTAAGCAGTATGGGAATACTAGGGCAACCTTTTGAGACACTTGGGATAAAAATCTGAACCATATATATTTTTTCCCTATATATTAATCAAAAGTAAATATAATATCTAATGGATGATCAGTTCAATAATATTCTGGAAATCATTTTTTTTCCTTATGTGAAACAGAACTTATGTGTTTGAAAATAGACCACAGATTGATTAATAAGAATTTTGCTCCAATTGAACCCGAAGCATTGAAGGTCCTAAAAGTAGAAAAAGCTTCTTTTTCTATTTGAGTCGTAGCTCTAAGCATATAGGCATATAGGATATATCCTTTTCCTTTTGTCCAAACAGCACAGAAGAAAAAATAAATTAATATAAAGATGAAACATTTTGAATATTTTGAAACAAAGAGGAGCAATAGATGAAGAGGTGACCCCACAGATCTAGCGAGACTGTTGACTGAAAGATAACGTGCAAGATTTTGACAAGAACCCATTAACATAATTTTTGGCTTTGTTCCCTCCCCTATTACATTTTTTCTTGCTTCACTATCTGCAAATCCACTCATTTATTCTCTTTAAGAATAAAGGTAGACATATTTGCAAGACAGAGATGGGTGGCCCTACAAAGGCCTGAATGTCTCATGCATCAAGCAAATTTAAAATTAAAAAAATTTTTAAATATATAAATCAAATTAATTACGAATAAATATATAATTAGTATATTATATATACTTTAATACATAATTCCATTTTAATATATTTACATGTCAGTTTGTAATTAATTTGATACATTTATCTTTAATAAAGCAAGTGGATTTTAAAACTTGAGACTCGACATTGATGGATTTGTGAAGCAAGTCAAGGTAGACAAGCATAAAGGCTTCCCCCAGATTGGAGTGAATGTTATTTCATGTCCTTGGATTTAGTGATAATAATTACATAATGCTAGAAACTACTGGAAAGTTTAGATACCTAAAAGTCCCAAGCTTCACATTTGATAATTGAATATTAAGCTTCCTTTATGTGATGCTTCATTATGTACTCATGCCCTATTAATAAACAAAATTATTAAGAAGTGCAGTTTGCTTCTTGTTCTTTTTTATTGGCATTGTTTGGTTCAAACTTACCAATAAAATTACTAGTGCACTTGTTGTAACTAAAATGCTGCAAGTGCTCTGCTAGTAAGAAAACTAAGAAGAAAATAGATTAAGGAACATATTATGATGGAGGTGAAGATAATTGATTGGGAACTAAAAAGAAGAAAACAAGATAGAGTTTTTGAATTCTCCATTTACAATTTGTTTTTTTAACCATAGCCGATCCAAAATTTAAACCTTTTTGAAGTGCCCAGTAACTATTTTTTCTTTCCGCAGGTTATCTTTTTCTCAAACCATATGTCAGATCGACCCATTTGTTGTCAGGTAAGTAAACTTGGGCATCAAAGCCCAATACCAAGTTTTGTGCTGATATGAAACCAAGATTCTGCTTTTGGGTGAAAATCTATAGAAGCCCATTTGGCGTTGCCTGTAGGGATATTAAAGAAACTGCGAGACCAAGACTAAAGTAACGTGTAAGTTATTCCTGGGTCCTGGCCTCACCTACTAAAGTACAAAAGAGGACGAATAGGCCGAAAGCTTCGAAGACTTAAACTTAAGGTCCATCAGGAGTCACATAAAAAACCATCGAGTCTTGTTCTCCACTCAATTGAGACCATGAACATTTTCAAGTCCGCGCAGGCAATGGCACTAAAGCTTGATGGCCTTTTAATGAGACAAGCCAGAATAGTTATTTGAAAAGTAAGACGAAACAAGGGTAAAAATAAATATTGAGATAAAGAGGAATTTCTTTGAACTGTATTAACGTAAAGTAGTTCGAGGTAGAAAATACCTATTGCTACAAAAAGAATGAATGAACTTCACAAGGAGAAGCAGCAGAAAGCATTGAATCAGAAATTAATGGGGAGACCCATGCTCCTAACAATTACCTAAACAACTTATCAAAACAAAACAAATTTACATGATAGTCACTAACCCAATTTTTTAATTTCTACCTTCTCCCGCCAAAGTTGGAAAAACACCTTGGCCTGAGAACCCCAGGAATCACCATCCGTGCAGATTGCCCGAATCTTAGGCCTGCACAAAGAATGTAAAATTTTATCCTAATTTGGTTAATATCTTGCCGCTGCTTCCAGAATCAATCATTTGGATTTTCCGTGTTGTTAGAAAGCCCATTAGCCAATTGAAGTTAGCAAAGTCAGACTCTTAAAGTTGCTCCAGATGAACGCCAGCCAGCATTATCATTTTGAGGCAAATTGAAGCTTCAGTTTAATCTGCTCTCTAAGCTCAGAAACGAAGGGCCTCGGACTTTAAGGCGCTTTGGCCCAATCTCTATGGGAGGTCGATCTCTAATAGTCTGCTGTAACCTATCTTTCCTGTGGTGATCTCGCTGTCTACTTACTTCCTCATTGCCTAACTTCTTATACCTTATAGAAATGGGAATGTTATTTCCCCTTGGAAACCTGTCGCCCGAAGAACTTTCACAATCAACTTTATGATTAGCAGGGTGACTGGATTTGTAACTTGTTCCATTGCTTCTGCTGCAATCCATTGGTTGCCCACTTCTACCTTCGTGAAGAACTTTCTTCAAGCGTTTGAGTCCCTGCTCGTATATATGCAATAAGTCATCATGGTCCATAAATTTGTAGAGTAAAAATAAGATAGTAAATTTAGGAGATAAAAAATGAACCAAGATAAGAACAGCTCAAAAACAGAGAGAAGACCAGCGGTTACATATGATGGACTTATTATTAAATCATGTATATACCTGGTCCTCAGAATGCTTGGAAGACATGGAATTATTCAAATTTCTCTTCTCTGCCTTCAGAGAAGAAGGCCGCTTTGCCCTAAATATTTCTGAATCAGAATCATCACTCTCATTATCCACAATGGGCTTCATCTCTAATCTATGAAGATCGCCCTGAGGTTTACTTGAGGTTTCATGATGACGTGCTAAGGATAGTGAAGATTCACATGCACTATTGAATACTCTTTCACAACATTCTTTAGAATCAATAAGGCCTGAAGAGAAGTTAGCATGCCCCTCGTCCTGCTTCCAGAATAAAATAACAGGGAATTTTTAGTTCAGGATTTACATCCTCATCCAATGCAGGTAAATGTAATGACAAACAGAGACAATATTGAAAAAGCAGACGCACAATACTTACAATTTTGGAAGCAGAAGATCTCTCGACAGGTTCTGAAAGAGAATACAAAGTGGATGCAGCAGAAGAAAAAGAAACCCCAGAGAGTTCGGGTTTAAGATCTGAGTAATGTCTCAAAACAAATGGACTTTGTAAAACATGCTCTTGACTATTTGTTGACTGATCTGGGATTGTATAAAGTTCAATAACAGAATCATATGTTATCTCACAATAAGGAGTATATCCATTTGCTTCAGCTCTCTGGAACAAATTTGACAAAGGATATGAATACATGTTATTGTCACCCTTGGTTTGCTTAAGCATCTCATCCAAGATTCCATCTTCCTGCTCAAACCTCTTGGCTGCAGCTTCCATATCTGTAATATCCTCCCTCAAATAAAGAGTGTGTTTGTTCCCACAGGTGAAGTCAAGAGACTCAATATCTGCATTATCAAAATTTTATTTAAGATATGAGAATATCCAAAACATCAAATAAGCATGTGTTGCAATTAATCAAGTTAATTCATTGATGGTTCCAAAAATAACCTAGTCCCAAATCGAGATAATATTTTTTTTCTCATTTTTATGCTTACAAATATGGAAAAAGCAATGGACTATTGATGTGAGAGCCAGAGATATCCAATATAGTAGTAGATAGTATTGAGCAAACCATGCAATCAAATAAGCATGTGACAACCAAATATATTTCATACAATCAAAGTTTAAAATGATATACTAGTGAATATTGTGTAGAAAAGCATACCATGGCGAAGGCACACTGGATGCATGTGACAGTCACAGTCAACATAAGCAACATAACAATCCCGTTTGCAAAGGCTACAGAGAATTGTGCCATGGGAATGTGACAAAACACTCGTACAAGCCCTTGATTTCATTAGGAGCCAACGAGCACAATGCTGGAAGTGCATTAAATTAACAAAAGAAATCTTTATGCAATTATGAGCTAACAAGTCTGCAGAGGCAAGGTCTGAATCTTCAAGTTCTAAGCTTGTATGAAGAAGCATTGCTTCTTTGCATAAAAATTCTTCGTGAGGCAGCAGAGGCATCCTGTTAAGATGTGCATATCGCCGGCTAGCAATAGCCCCCAAAGGAAACCAATCACCAATTGCAAAGTTCACTGCTTCTCCACAGTTAAAACCTAAAATTTTAAAGAGGGATAAAGATATAATTAATTTTTGTATTTTAGATATGATATTTGGGTTGGAGCAGGGAGTGGGACATTTCCTTATTGAAACTAAAATGTACTTAAATGTGCAAATCCTACCATGACTAAATCCAGAATGGTATGATCTAGGAAAGGTAACAATAAACTCCCCAGGATTTTGGACAGCCTTGTAGACAGGTACTTCATGTTTCAACAAAATATTCGGAGGAAACAGCGTTGTTTTCCCCAAAAGAACATCAAAGGCTCCATCTTCCCCTTCACTTGAAAGAATATCATGAGTGTAGACATGCTCTCTCACCACCCTTTCAAATTCCAACGCTGCATGACCTGGAATGCCGTACCAAGTTTTTGATGCCCCACAGTGATGATAATTAATACTGCCATAAGAATATAAATATCATTCAATAAGCATATAAAGCAGAAATTCTTGGCTTGTGATAATATTATGCTGAATTTGTTATGAAAACAAGGACCTTTACCTATACAAATAATGATCCTCCACGTGCCAAGCAAACATACTAAACAGCATTCCAATGTATAGCATAGGTTCTGTTACTCCCTGAAATAAAGGCAAAATACGTCATGTAGAGAAGTATAACACAAAAATGAGTTTTGACTAAGATAAGAAAATAACTATTATACCGGAATTGTTGTTTCCAAGAGACGCAAAATGGACTTTGGCAACCGTGAAAGTTTCTGAGGTCAAAGAGAAAGATGTGTACTGAGTTAGCTAATGAAAATGCCTGATCACTCAGTCCATCAGACACAACAGAAAAATTTCTACACTAAATAGACAGACAGAAAAAAGTATCAGCGTTACAGAAGTAAGGGAAGATAGGCAAACACTATAGCATAAGGAAACAGCTCTAGAATACAAAATAATTGTGCAATGGCATATGATGCAATAACCACCATCTAATCACATCTCTCTCATGTGCAAAACCCCCTTCAGTACCATTGCCTTTTTCTTTCTCTCCTACTGACTCTAGTTGACAAACCAAGAAACAAAATTGGCAACAGATAGAAAATTCCTGAGCACACCATTTTACAGAATACCAAAATGTAAAAGAAAGTTAGCACAACAAGCTTCATATTTTTTATTATCTGATAGGCTGTCTTTCATGGTACAATAATCAAAGAGAATTTTAAATCTAAACAACCAGGTATGGAACAAATTAAAGCCCTAGCAAGAAGCATCTTTCGACTAACAATTTTTTTCTTCTCCAAAAATAAAGAAGAGAGAGGACAAAAAGAAAAGAGAGATACTAGTATATAACACCTTCAAATTCCATTTGCTGCTACCAAGCTGATCAGTGGGAGAAGATGAAAAGGCACTACCATCAACATCACAGGCATATTCAACAGTTTCCATCTTTCCACAACCAATTTCATGCCAAAACTCTTTTTCCAAAAATGAGGCAGGAAGACATCCAGCACTGAAATATCGGCGCGCAAAAACTTTGTTCGCCATTTTTTCAAAATCGCAGAATGTATAATTTCTGAAAGAATTACAATTGTATTAAAAACCAAAAGAAATAAGATCATTGAAGTTCCAAACATATATGGTAAGAAGGTCACCTTCCACTCATGAAAAACGTGACCTTGTCTTCAGTGTCCCACTCAGCAAGCCGAAGTGGCTGTACTCTAGTTGTAAACTTGAATCCTGCTTTCTCCTTCATTAAAACAACTCCGGCAGGAACAGAAGCACTCAAAGGCGAAATGATCTTGCATATACCTGGAATTTATAATATATTCAAATGGAAAACAGTTAGGTCACATTATCAGTCTACCATTTCATCGTAAATCAAATGTCTGATTACTGAAGGTGCATGAGATAAAAGACGAATGTCAAGTGGCAAATGCCCCTCAGTCTACAAGCACTCTATCCCCCATCGTAAAGTGGTCAGCAGCTTGAATTTGCTTCCAAAAAATTAAAAAGCCTATTCTTCATCTATCCCTTACCCAAAAGAGAAAATTAGATGAACAAAATGCAAGGAGGCAAGTTCCATCCCATGAACCTTGGTCTTCAGCTTCCTCTTTCTTATTTAATTAATTTTCAATGATCATCTCTTATTAATGCATTAATAATTGCAGGAAAAGATGTAGCAAAGGGCTGCAGCCAATGACACCAGGGAGGCAAGGAGACGGGATTGAATGAAAAATTATTCAAATTATTCTGATATATAGTACAAGTTTGCTTCTTAATATGAAATCGTGTGAAATATTCTTCCCCGTGAATTTAAAATAAAAAGATCTTAAGAGTCAAAACAAAGAGCTTTCTCTTTATTGAAATCCAGAAGAACATCATCATAAACCATAGTTTTATCAGCAAATCAGGAACTTCCAGAAAAAGTAGAGTAGCATGATAAATCAAGGAAGAGCAATTCGTCAATTAATACATAGAAGGCTATAACTTCCTCTACATGTGGCAGTTTGCAGCATGCTCAATCTTCATCATCAATGATAATTTTAATTTTTACACAAGATCAGTATTGATGGCCCCTACCCCCAAAAGGTATTAAGAAGTGGTATACAGTGCCTTTCCACGATCATCTGTGAGTGCCCTTGTTTAATATAATCGAATCAAAATACAAAGAAAAAATCCAATAGATCATACCATATTTTGAAGCTTCTGGAGCTATCTTTTGCAAGTAAACCAAAGGATCCTCAAATTCCTCCCTTGTTGGAGAATACACAGGACACTCTGGAATTTTCTGAGTCCATTCAAGATCATTCGTGTCAAACTTATCCACCTTCCGCTTGAAAAAGACATCTACATTACCATGCAGTCTCATACCACATGATGCTGAAGCTCTTAAAGCATCTCCTCCACTTCTATTCATTGTGTTAGCAACACTTGTCTCAGTGGCAGCAATGAGTTTTGCCCGCTGAAGCCTTTTCCTCTTCAACAATTCTAGCCCATTTCTAGCTTCCTTTGATAAAGAAACTCTTCTTTCCAACTGGTAGACATTTCATTATTTGACACTCACATCAGAAGAGGTATATAAATGGAAGGATTATAGTGAAAGTTACGTGCATATAAGAAACAAAATTATGTCAATAACGTGAAGCTCAACAAGTGCATTATCACACAATGAACCTTAGTAGAAAAAGACTAAAGTATATACATTATTAGGATAACTGGAACTATGAATTAAGGTCCAAGAAGTAAAACAAAACATTGCCCATTAAATTTTCCAAGTACTAAACCAAAGGGCTTCAATGTAAAGCATCATTTCTGATGTTTTTCTTTTCTTTTTTTGGTTCACGGTGAGTTACACAACAGGAGGTAACCTTCTCTGATGCCTCAAAGCCCGATAGAACTCCTTTCTTTATTTAAGTAACCGTGCTTTATGCATCAAACAAGTCACTCCAGCTGGAATAGAACGTAGATAAATGGAGAGAACGGAAGGAATGCACTTTGAACACAAACAAGTTAGA
>JASKGM010028622.1:4033-15666 GCA_034509205.1 Ceratonia siliqua | reverse complement strand
ATCTTTCCTTTTAAAAAAAATAGCCTTTAGCCACACATGATCTATGAGTTCCCCACTCTAGTTTAAAGAGAATAAACACTAGCACTATCTTACAGAGCAATTTACTGTAACAACCAAATAATAATAACGAAGATTGAAGCATCAGTTGGCAACCAACATCAAGAGAATTGCTTCTTAGCTGGCTGCAGTTGGAAACAAAGTAAAAGCAATATAGTAATGAAAAGGCTTACTGGTAATATTTACCCTGTCATATGTAGTTTTTATACCTCAGTGACAACTAAATATACCAGCAAAATTGTTTTTGAATATGTAAGCAAGGATATGGTCTTATATAGGGTTAATTATTGGACAGAAGATCTGTATCACTGAGCCAATGTGTGCAAGGAGGGGTAGTATATACATCCAACCAAAATCAACACAGATGCAGGACAAAGATCAATTAATTTGTAAAAGCAACATGTCATGTGAAACAAAACTTAGCGGGCAGCATAAATGATCAAATTTAGGCAAAAAGGATATCATACAGATAATAAAATATCAAAAGATGATGCAACCTTCTCTACTCTTTAACAATGACCAAGCTTCAGATTTGCATGTGGAGAAATTTCCAGCTGGTTCGAGGATTACATAACTTGCATTAGAGTTCCAAGGATACCCTCTAGGAATGCAAGGATTGCCAATGTTTCTTCTGCTTGATTGTGAAGCTGTATATAAATAACAAAAAAAAAAAAAAAAAAAAAAAAACTAACAGCAATCATTCAATTATATCATTTGATTGAAAGTAAAGTTTCATAAATAACATTTATCCTCTAGGCCTTATACAAAGTCTCAAGAAAACAATAGATATATATATTCTTATATTAAACTAAAATCAACCTATTTCCTCCCAACGGGCTATGCCATCATCAACTACGTGAACTCAACTTTATCTTAATAAAATACCTCTTTACTAAAGTAAAATACAACATAAACAAAACCATTCCAAAACTATAGGTGGTGGCTCATATTCCACCATGTATACAAGAGAGAAAATAACAATTCCACTGGCAGCTTATGACTAAGTTAATAGAGTTAGCAAAAACAGTTATATAATGGATACGCATTTTAGTTTGGTTATCACTTACCATCGTATAACTTGCATTTGATATGTCCCCTCCTCCCCCCCCCCCCCCAAAAACTAAAAAACAAAAAAACAAAAAATAAAGCGCTTACCTCTGAAGTTGCTCACATCATAACCTCTAGAACTAGAAGACCAGCGAGGAAAAAGAAATTCAATATTTTCATAAATTCAGTTCTTACATAATGGTTTCATGTAGAAAAAGATACTACGAAACAATATATATAAAGTAGAGTTTAAATATTATTATTTTTACCTACTGAATTTAGGACTTGCGTACACAATTATACTTCTACTATTCAAACTAAGATTTGCATCCGTTTATTTGATTGGTCTTCAATCCACTACCTAACACGGTTTTGCATCATTTCATCCCACCAAAAAATAGTCTTTATTCCTTGACATACATTGCATCCATGCCTTTCTTTTTTTTCTTTTTCCTTTTTGCCATTTAAATCTTTTCAAGAGTGTAATGCTCATAGGCAAATTGCTACAGCAGATTATGTCACATCATCAGCATCTAATGATCCAACAAGTAGGAAAAATCGCCGCATGGAACCATCTGACATGGAATGTCACTCCCACTAGTAACTTTCATCACTGCAATCAGCTTTCCTTCATCAATTTTGTAGCCACATCATGTCAATACAGGAGAACTGCACCATTAATTCTCAAACATTCAATGCTCTATTTCAGTTTGAATCTACCCTATGAAAACTGCCAAGCAAACCAAAATACATTCCTCCATGGTCCTGTACAAAAAAAGGCATTATCACCCTCTCAATGAGCCTAATGCTACCTATTAATTTATTTCTAAGAGGCTTGAATTATTTCAAATGACCTTATAAAAACCTCCTTATTAGTTTATTTTATCATTTAACAAGGCCTCTAAAATAAACTTTCTTGTATCTCAAAGCTATAAGATCTTCTCATTCAATTTCTTAAGCCACGCTCAGCAAGAATGAGAATGAGAGTTCATCATCCTCCAATATACTCTTTCTTGATTAGTTACTCTGCCATCCGCTAATCATATCAATTTCAGGCATATCAAAAGCCCACCAGCATCCAACTCAGTTATGCAAGAATCTAATACAACTATATATCTAGCAACTACAAAAAAGTTTAACAAATAAAATTAACTTCTGTATAACACAACAAGAAAAATGAAGTTGTCGAACTCAATACTTACAAAACTTCAACTCCCTAGAATTCAGCAGTTCCTCCAATGATTTCCATGCTACATCCTGTCCAAAATGTTGGTTTGAATAGAACATTACACTAATAACATAGTTGTTAATAGCCACAGCGCACCTGTAGCGCAAAGAGCTAAAAATTGCTATAGCACATAGCATTGCGCAGGCTATATGATAATATAGCACACATATTATTAAATATAAAAAAAATAATAATTAAATCATCTAGTATAAATGAAAAACTAAACTCGTAATTAAAACATGTCATAACAAAATAATGTTCATAATTATCCACAAATCATAATATCAAGTTCAAGTAGGGTGACAATATTTCCAAGTAGGACCATTACTACACTTGGAGAACTCATGTTGCTTATACTTTAAAGAACCTAAAATGAAATCAACAAAACATAATAAGAAATTATAATAGATTCTAGTAATAACTAATAGGTTTTTTTAATTGAACAAAATCAATATTTAAAAGAGAAAAGAAAACAGCAAAACATGAACAGGAATGCTAGAGAGACAGAAAAACAGAGAAGAGAGGGGTTGAGCATAAATGCTAAAGTGTAAAGAGAAAGAACAGAAAAGAGAGGGGTTGAGCACTAAGACGTGAAGAAGAAAGGAAAAAGAAGTGAAGAACAGAGAAGAGAGTACCTGAAGAAAGGGAAAGCCGTGAGCAAGAAGGGCTGGGGTCTGCAAAGGCTGAGGGGTGTGAAGGGTTCCAGCTGCTGTGTGAAGTGTAGGTAGGGCCTCAAACTTGTCTCCAAGCCAGTAACCCTTAACCTACAAGCCCAGCCCTTGTTTTATTGTCTTTTTTCATGTAGCGCACACTACATAGTGTGCGCTACAACTATGCAGGAATAGTGCATGTAGCATGGCGATATGCTGCGCTACATGCAAGCGTAGCACACTATGCACTATAGCCAGCGCTATAGCCCGCCATTAATAACTATGCCTGATAACCTCACCAAGTTAAGTGACCAAATTTTAATTGGAATAAATATTTGATATCAGTTGAAGATGACATTGCACACAAGAGCAAGCACACATCTTCAAGAATTTTTTAGGAAATAAAACACACACACATGCATGCATATGAGTTAAGGCCAAAAAAAGAGTTCAGAAGATGCATGAGAAGCACATTAATGCAGTCAATAATATTACCTGTCAGATAATGCGTATAACATGCTAGTATACACCTATTTACTGTTCCAAAAAACAAATTGCTCAGGGAATAGGTGAGTTCCAGGGGATTTGGAGATGTAAAAATAGTTAGGGATCCTAGTCAACAAGGAGGATTTGGGTTTGGGAGGAGTAAAGCACTTATAAGGAAGCTTATGGGTAAGAAGAGTAAAATGATACCATTTCTGCTCAAACTGTATTTAAGGGAGGTAGACTACATCCCTAAAAGCATCGACGTGAGTTAGTTCCTTAGTGGCTAGCAATAACTCTCAGGCGTGATGAGCAATAATGGCTAATGATGGGTAGTCAAGAGGGTGATCTCTGGGAGCAATTGGGCAGAGTAACAGAACTCCCCATACAAGAAATTCTGATAGTCTCTATGGAGTTATGAGGATCTATTATACTGGCAAGGAGATAGGTCAACATTTAACACAGGGAGATTCGAGGGGCGTGCTGAAGGGGTTTTACTTTACATTAAATGCATACAAAGAATGCATTATATATTAGGAAAGGTTTTAAATGGTTAAGGTATTAGCAAGTTAACTTTTGCCATATCTAAAAAGGGGCTAAAGCATGTTGATAAGACAATTTGGGATCTTAGAAGGGGAGGGAATGACAGTGATATGGACAACGTTGGAGGCAAGTGGCAAAATTAAGTCTGTGATAGGTCATAAAGGTATGGGTTTGAGAGCTTAGAGCAGATAGAATCGTTTTAGCCCAATAAGGAACCTATTTCAGAAACTTATACATTTATACCCAACTTACTTGAAGTGATTGTGGAGGTGGGCTCAACAGGAAGGCCCCTCACTCAAATCCTACCAAGTCACTCCCATGGACTATTTCTCAGGTGAGAAGGGAGGCAGTTGATCACTCCCTCACAATGCTGAGTCCTGTCTGAAATAGGATGCTTTGAAGGGGCTAAGTGGCTTTTTTCCAAACTGTCTTTGGGAGGTCTTTTGCAACTAAAGTAACCTTGGCAAGCTTTTTCTCTCACCAATGTCCCGCTAGCCATGAGCTCCCAAGGTCAAACCCCATCTTAAACTTTGTCTTTGAACCTTGCCCAGCTAGCAAAGTGAGGTATTTTAGACATCTGGAATCTATGAGGCTTGCTCACAAGATAATGGATTCTAAAGGCACTCTAGGACGTTTACTCACTAGAGGATAAATCACTAGGTGCTCTTGGAGGTCTCGCATAAATCATTGGACACTTTGAGAGGTCTACTTACCAAAGTATAAACCATTGGGCACTCTAGAAGGTCACCAGAGGATAAATTATTGGCCCTTCTGGGAGCTCTACTCACCAAAGATGGCGCTTGGGGTAACTAAGATGACCTTAGGTAGGCAATAGGCTGGCAGGCCTTTTGGTGGACACTCTAGGTGGCCTTAGGTAGGCTCACAGGTCACTAAGTGAGAGCTCTTTCAATCTTCTTGTAGGTGTTCTAGCTGTTCCTACAGCCTTAGTTTCTCATAAACTTGGTGTAGGAACACAGATAAATTATAAAACTCAAATTTTCTATGGCATCAATTAACAACAAGTGCAAATCACATAAATTAACATGTATCATCCAACACTTTGAGAAAAAGGTACATAGTCTTATAAACTTGGAAAGAGTAGGGAGATACCTGACCAAATTGTGGCCAACTCCTGGTATAAAGATTGTAGGTAACTCCAGATAATTTAATAATCCGCGAAGACTGCACCAACTTTGCATTTTGCAATGCAGATGTAACCTACAAATATCAATATACAGTTCAAAATCTATTCAGCATCTTTAAAAGAATAAACTCTATTAAGACAATTTTAAAACACTTTGCCTAACATGTCCACCAACAATACTTTCCACTTTACCCAGACATATTGATGCAGGAGCATCCCTGTGTTTGCTTAGTTTTTAATCTTTTATGTTTTATAGTTGCTTTAGTTGTTGTTAGCCATTATGTGGCTTTATTTATGTTATATTGTTTTATATTGTATCTATTTTAAGTGACCTTGTGCTATGCACATGCTCCCTGCCCCCCTTTTCAAAACAGTAGTTATCTTTCTAATATTGGCCCAATAATTCCAATTTGTATTCAGCTTATGTTTGAGATATGTTATGAGATTTCATAAGTGTTTCTCAGCAGAGAGAACCCTAGTACTGTTCAATACTGTTCATCTTCTTCTCTTTCACTCTATCGTCCGAGTTATTTTGTGGATAATTGCTACCCTCATCCCCATCCCTGCATTAAGTGGTATCAGAGCCCATGGCCGGTCACTGTAGCAAAAGAAGAGATTTGGAACGGCAAGCCGAGTTGGCTAAAATGGCAGAGATTAGAAGATGGATTGAAGATCTAAAAAGAGCTATTCAAGCTTTTCAACGCAGAGGCATGCTGAAGCTTGTTGGGAGCTATCAGCGGGAAACCATTATACATTGGATGACTGGGAAGGAACGGAAGGCAATTCTGGCGTAGAGGACCTTGAGTGGAGACCTATGTAGGACAGTGAAGAAGAGATACCTGACCTAGTTTACGATGAGTACCCTGAAGAAGGAGAAGAGGGAGGATCATATTTGGACCTTGGTTGCTTGTTTTGTGAACTAAATTTCGGTGAACATGAAGAAGAAGCATCGAGCAAGAAGCCTTATGTTATTAAGGGAGATTGTAGTTCGGGAAGTGGCGTGAAGATGGGCGAGCAACTGATCGCTAGAGTTCATTTAGCGTCAACTGGTGAAGAAATGGATTTCGAAACCCGATTGGGTTTTGAAGCTAGTGTGGGAAAGAGATATGAGACGAGAATGGGTGTTGAGGTTGAAGGAAGACTGCCAGCTTTAAAAAGGGAAGTAGATTTGGAGTCTCGTCTTTCCAAATGGCCACCAGATACTGTCTTGGATATATTCAAGTTAAACATAGGCGATTGAAAGAGTTTTATTGCTCTAGGTGATGGCTCAACAGGAGCACAAGATGTGCGCAATATTGAAGAAGTGGCAGATTGGAATATTGGGTCACTTATGAAGCCGCTTAAAAAAAGCCTAGAACATGGTTTCAAGTTGATAAACACAGTCGATGCCAATCCACTTGTTGCCTTCAAGTTTGTAGGTTGTTTAGCACCTTTTAGTGGGACCATAAGGGTGGACCCATGGAATATTAATGTTGTAGCTGTTTTGATTGGGGCTTGACGTGTACAAAAAACAATCACCACACCTGGATATGTTGAGGAAAGAAATTGCACTGTCTACTTTTGTGTTCAGGGTGAGTGGGTCCTTGTTATTGATGTTGACGATTGGAGCCCTAGTGAACTACCAAGTAAAAACCATAATTGCTAGCAGTAGGAAAGGTAAAGAAATGTGGGTCCTTATATTTGAGAAGGCATATGCCAACTTGCATGAACCTTTTGAAGCATTAAAAAGTGGGCTTGTTCAAGATGTTGTAGTAAGCCTTATTGGTGGTGCTGGGGACTTTGCTAACTCACCAGCTTTTAATGCAAAGTTGCAATTCATTATGGGAGCTTGCATATTTCACAATAGTACTGGAGGTTTTACTAATCTACCAACTTTGTTTTTAAAAGGTTTCAACCAATTAATTGTCAAGTCAAGTGATGACTGCCAAGTTCAAAATCCTAGAGTTTTGCAAGGTGAAATTGGCAACATTTCCACTTCTAATCGATGGGATGACTGGAGAACTTCTTTTACCATTGGATATGAATTGCCACTTAAGGAAGTTTTATTTGAATTGAATGGCAACCACTTCCGTAATATCTATTTTGGGTCATCTAGGAATGAATTGATTGTTGACACTCTCACTGTGAAGGTTGTTTCGCCAAATGGTTCCAGAGTATTTCCTATCACTATTCCAATTCCTGTGAAACATTGGCAGGAGAAAAAAAGTTTCACTTGGATGTTGTTGGTCAACTTGTTGTTGTGCTGGAGAAGGTAATATTATGCCTGAACATAATGGGCACTTTCAGATTTCTTACAAATTCCCAGAAAGTGAGTCTTCAGATAATGGACAGTCAAGTAAAGTCAAATGTGCAAAGCGGTCATCCTATCACTATGGGTGGTGGTGATTCTTTAAACATTTTTGTCAATGATGATTTGCAAAGTCAGGACAGATTTAGAAGTTGGATAGTCAACCTCATATATGATTCATTATGTTATGTGGATGACTTAGTTCTTGAATCCTCAGTCTCATCTATTTATGAAACATATTCTTCTATGGTAATGAATCATCCTCAATCCTCTCTACCAGAACTAGTTGACCCCACTAATGTGGCACGAATTTATAGGCTTACAGATGATTTTGAATGGTGCAGTTGTGAACTAATGGAAGAAGCATGTGCTTCACTCAATATCATTTTGACTAGCGTGGAATCCAACCAACTCCATTACCTGTTAACACATGGTGAATTTCTTTATGATGTTTGTAAGTTTCTAACCCTCTTCAAGGATGCCATTGTTTGGAGGGAAACGTTAGCTAGGGGGTTGATATCGAGGATCTTGAGACATGATCTTAGAGACAATCTTTTGTTTCAATGCATCTCATTAGCTTTGGCTCGAACTAGATCAATTTCTAATCATCCCTCCTTGTTGGTCTGCCTTGTTTTGGCATTATCAATTGAAATATTTCTTTTGCCTTGTATGCATACATCAGTACTTGAGTTATCATGTAGTTCAAGGAGGTTGAAGCATATTAAAGTCAAACAACATCTAGATAATATTATATTCAAGGAAGCAAAGGCTGTAACAGGGATTTTCAACAGTTCGTATATGTTGGTAGGAAAAGAGAGTGAGGATGTCGTGGAGAATCTTATATGGAAATACTGGCAAAAATTATATTGAGTGCAAGCACGTAGCTTTGTTTCTTAAAGGCGAAGAAGATGCATTGGTTGAGTGTTTACCCAGCCATGTATTCAGGAGCTTGGTATTTTCAACGATGCTCTTACTTATGGAACACCCAAACGGTAAGGTAGCTTGATGTTCACATTCCCTGTTTGTGACAGTTATATCTTTGGGGAATGAATGTGAAAAGGATGGCAGAGTTCCATTGAATCTTACTGAGAAAGCTGATAGACTGTGCTGGAAAATTTTCTCATGATGATAATACATGAAGGAAATTGCAAGGAGAGCTATACAAGAAATTACTAGACCCACTTTGGCACCTAGTTTTCCTAGTGGGTATACAAGTCTTGGTTGACTTGGTGAACTTGTTAGCCCATTTAATTACCAAGTTACCACAGGATGCATAATACACGGTTATTAATGAGTTATACTCACAAGTGGCTGATGTCTTGTTATGGAGAAACAAGAAGATCTTTGTTAGTGTTTTAATTGGTGAAACTGACGTGTGGATACTATTTGAATGGATCCACTATCATTTCCTAACTCGTTTGTGTTTTTCTCTGGGTTTTGGCAAACTTGCACACTTTCGTTGGACAAGTTCTTCTAGTTTGTCTAATAGGACACCCTCTAAAGTTCCTCCTCTTGTTCTCCCAGAAGATTTCCTTGTCAATATGACTACTTCAAATTGTGCTGAGGTTAACCAAGGTTCGAGATTTCTTCAAGATGTTGCTTATAGGGGAAACGGGAAGCAAATTCGTATTGTGGTAGCAAGCTTGTGGATTGTAACTATCATTTGGAAATGGTGTAATTTTATGACTGTCATGTATGTTGGTTTTGTTGCTGCTCACACGCTCCCAATTCTCTACGATGGTTATGAGGACCAATTTGATAGTCTCACCTACAAGGTCCTTGTTCAGATGCAAGATCACTCGCAGAAGCTGGATTCTGGTGGTGCTTTTAGATTACATTTGTCTACATCAAAACAATGCTGCTTAAGGACTTCTACGTGTTTTGGCCCAAAGTTCCAGTTACCAAGCCACCTTCAAGAGGAGGAGTAGAGCATCCCTGTGTTTGCTTAGTTTTTAATCTTTTATGTGTTATAGTTGTCTTTAGTTGCTGTTAGCCATTATGTGGTTTTATTTCTGTTATATTGTTTTATATTGTATTTGTTTTAAGTGACCTTGTGCTATGCACATGCTCCCTGCCCCCTTTTTAGAACAGTAGTTATCTTTTTGATATAGGCCCGATAGTTCCAGTTTGTATTCAGCTTATGTTTGAAATATGTTATGAGATTTCATATGTGTGTCTCAGCAGAGAGAACCCTAGTACCGTTCAGTGCTGTTTATCTTCTTCTCTTCTTCTACTTCTAGCTATTTTCTCTAACTGTTTGTTAGTTTCCTACCCATCCCTGCATTACATATGATTTAAAAAATTAAAGGTAAAATTTTAATAAAAAAAGGAGGAAGAAAAAACCGAAATAGATGCTAATTGTACAAATTTTTCAAATCAACTACATATCTCCCTACAGATACAATCAGTCTACAAACCGAACCCAAGTAGAAGTTTCAGCAAAATGGCTAGTGAGACATTGCTTCACCCTTTCTATTTCACATTAATAAGTAGACCAAAATCATTTTTGTGAAGTCTAATTTAATCCCTAAATCACTTCAAACCAAGAACGTGCCACAAGAAATAAGTTAGATAATCAAAATCAGAAAGGAAAAAAAAACGCAATATTATGTGTGAACAGAAGATGAGAAATCACCAAATGGATTTGATTCAGAACTACATAAACAAAATAATAGATAAAAATAAGAAAAACAAAGGACAAATGTTCTCATACCTCCACAGCTCCTACGAGATCCAATTTGATAAAGAAAGATACAATGGATATACAGGTCAAAAGGTTTGGAAATTCTACTTCCTTTCCCACCAAAACCAAATCTCTCAATCATAAGCATGAAGCATCAATGAGTTCCACTCAATGTGATAACGTGCCTCTTCAAATTTCACCAGTAAATAATGCCCAAATTTCACATCCTCATAGGTTACCAAGCCACTCATCAACGAGAAAAGGATACTTCAAAGCTAGCCTCCCAATAACAAAAGATTTGTGATCAGGTTTTAAATTTCCAATGGCCATATTTAGCCCGTCAGTAACCCTATAGCTGGGATTTTATTAAAGTTGCCTGCTAAACAGATTATTCTGGTTTTAATATTTGCTATAACTGTCCCTTCAGAGTCACAATCAAGACAGTCACATTTATTAATCTTTTTAAGAAGGCATTGTTAAAAAAGTCATGAAAAAATAGAATCATCCTGACCAAACAACTACTTACACTTCCCAATAATCTTCTCCACCAAATTCCTTCCAGCAATTCCTTATCTTCTGGATCCTGAGGCAAAATCCATAACTGCCTCATACCATCTTTGACCCATCAAATTATAATACTGTTCATGATAATTGTATGGTGCTTTTTATATAAATGAAAACTTTATTCCAAAGAAAGAGAGAGAGAGAGAGAGAGAGAAGTGCAAGGCCTGAGGACACCATATGCACTCCCCCTATTAATTGCCAGTCAATTGAAGAACTCAGTTTTTTTTTGGATCCTTGTAAGAACCCAGTATATGCACATACTTCTTTAAGCCAGATATTCCTCAGGTTTTGCCTCCAACTCACCTCCTTTATGCTCAAGCTTTCAAATCAGCCTTCGAATTATGTGGTAAGTTTCTTTGGCAGCTAAACCTCTATACTCTTTTGAATTAATCTGCTCAATTTTCTCAAGACAACCTTTTTGTTCTAACTCAATTTCTTAAAAACAAGCATATTGCTTTCAGATCTCTCAAAAGCTGTCAGCTTACTAGCCAAAATGTAGCAAGGACAACCAGAAAACTGATACTAATACAAAGACTCCTTGATCTTCTGAACAGATCCATCTCTTCTCAACCAGAGGCTTCCAAATGGAAAAGCTTACCTCAATTCAACACCCCCTTAGACAGAGCTGGGAAATGATCAGCATTTAGCAATGCATGAGAAAGGAGACTCTTAGACACAGCTAGTTGTTTTCCTCAAAATCCACAGCCATTACAAATAATCAATTCTAGATATCAAAAGCAATTCAAACATTAGGTCAAGAAAACTAAAATCTATAAGCAAAAAAACTCATCAGACTGCAATCACTGATTAAGTCATTAAAAAAATTATTTGAGGATGGAGAAGCATTAGAACTGAAGCCGCCCCTTCAGCATCTTTTAGAAAGAGCCAAACACCCTTGACCTAGTAAACTAAATTAAGGACAAACTTCAGCTAAAATGATTAGCTCA
>JASKGM010028611.1:13213-26545 GCA_034509205.1 Ceratonia siliqua | reverse complement strand
TGTGGCCAGGATTTCACAATCTGTAACAGAAGCAACTTTTAGAAGGTATGTGTGTGAGTGGTTTCTTCATTAAAATGATTAGGGGATTTTCTTCCCTAGTAGTATACTATACTCTTAAAATGCATCTATGAATTATTATGAGGCAATGGATATATTAATCTTACACTACTTTATTTTATTTTATTTTTGTTTTCTTGCAGTCATTTTGAGAAATATGGTGATATAACAGATTTATACATGCCAAAGGTACTTTCCTCCCGATGATTGTTATACATGTAGTTGTTGTTCATTTCTTTGTACATATGCACTTTGCTGTTCGCACATTTTGTATATACAATTGCATTGCACGCTTGTGCAATTTTCTTATTTTTAACTGATCTTATGTATTATAATTTTTCATTTATTTTGTACAGGATCAAGGCTCAAAAATGCACCGTGGGATTGGTTTTATAACTTTTGCAAGTGCAGGTTGGGTCATCTAGATTCTCTTTCATGCTGTACTTTTAACTATCTACATATTATAAGTTTATAAATGTACCGTCTTATGTTAATTTTCCTTAGATTATCTTGGTAGCCTTCTTGGATCTTGATTAACACTGGCAAAAGAGGACTTCTGAGAGTACATGATGAGACAGGGACAACATGCCTATTAATCTTAAAATACAAAAGCAAAATGTAGATCATTTGTGCTTTGCTTAAATGTTAGTTTGATTGTAAAATATGAATGGTTGGTTGCAGGCTTAAAGTGGACAAAATTGCAGTTATTGTTTTCACTGGGCTTGAAATCCTTGAAATTAATTGACATTCTCGATTTCCCTAGATCTTTGTTTAGGGTTGACGTGGATGTTTCAATTCTTGTGGCCCACTTTTTTCTTCTTAAGATGTAAGCATGTCTAATGCAGATAACCTAGTAAAATTCCTTTTATACAAGTTCTACCCAGGCAGAAGGGAATCAAAGTACATTTCAGTAATTAGTAGTAGTGGGCACTGGGCCGACAAATAATTTTGTATTTTGAAGTCCAGAAGCTGTTGAAGTATTTATTAGGAGCCTTGGTTCTATGTCATAAATCCTTAATTATGATATGCAGATGTTAATCCAGTAATTGGGGGTCTGTGCTTTGTAAAGTAATGAAAAAGTTAGTCAAACGTCATTGATAGAGTTACTTGAGTCCATTCTATTCTAGAACCCGAAAGAGTCCTTATATAGGGTATTTCTATGTGTTTTTCATCAGATTAGTGAAGCATTTTGTCCCTGAATATTTTTTACCACTAAGGTGTTTTCCCTTCTGGTCTATATAGGACCAGTTTTCTGAACCCTCAGAAATCTGTCCAAGGAGTTGGAATCCTCCCATATCAATCATTCTTTTCCTCACATCTAATCCTAGTAATTCAATTAAGTTCAATTTTAAAAATCTAGGCGAAGTACCATTTAGTAAATTGTTCTCTGTATGGGTGATAAAAATTGAAAATGCCTTCCTCTTTAACCATGTGGAATATTTTACATTACAAAATCCTATTCTGCTCATTTCAAGTAATAGATTTGTCTTATGTTGATGATATATTGAGAGAGCTTTTGGAGCTTAATTTCATCAATGTAACTGTCATAGTCTTACCTGATGACAAAACCTTGGAACTTCTTTTTAGTCTTTCTTTAGAAATAAAGTTGAAAGGATGTATGAATCACTGAAAGGAACATTTTATGTGTTGCAGACTCTGTGGAGAATTTGATGACAGATACTCATGAATTGGGAGGTTCTACTGTGGTGGTTGATCGAGCAACACCTAAGGCAAGATTTTGTATAGCTTGTTATTTTATTAAAATAACAGTCTTAGTTAAGATTCCAATTAGATGCATTGTCATGGTTTTGTTAAAAAACACTGCCTTAAATTTCTGGAATTGCATTGATGCACCTTCTACCAAAGTGATTATCTATTTTTCATACACAAGTGTATTATTTAATCATGGAAGAACATCTGACCAAAGCTACATTTCGTTATGGTTTTTTAGTTAAATAAGATATGAATTCCATTTTGGCAGGAAGATGATTTCAGGCCTATTGGCAGAATGTCACAGGGAGGAGGGTATGGTGCATACAATGCATATATATCTGCAGCAACTAGATATGCAGCACTTGGTGCTCCTACTTTGTATGATCATCCCGGCTCAATTTACGGAAGTAAGCATGGAAGCACCAGTGTACAATTAAATTGACTGCAATTGTTGTATGCTGATTGCCTTTATCTGTAAATTTAGGGGGAGAACCAGTTCGTGGAATGGGCAAAAAGATTTTTGTTGGCCGTCTTCCCCCAGAAGCAACAGCTGAGGATCTTCGCCAGTATTTTGGCAGATTTGGCCATATATTAGATGTTTATGTTCCCAAGGTAAGATATAAAAAAATGCATATGTGAGTTTTGGACGCTGACTTACTCACTTGTCTTTTTTTGTTGTAGGATCCTAAGAGAGCAGGCCATAGAGGTTTTGGTTTTGTAACTTTTGCTGAAGATGGTGTGGCAGATCGTGTCTCTCGAAGGTCTCATGAGATTTGTGGACATCAGGTACTTTAGTTTGGATTTGCTGCTATATTGCATTGCTACCCAAATATTTATTCTTCTCAAACTTGAGTTGTTATATATTCCCTCTATCATATGCTTCTATACAAGTATAAAATATTTCTAGGAGTTTTCCTTTTCCCTCTCTAAAAAATATGGTTCAAATCACTATCAACTTGCACCTGCAGGTTGCAATAGATTCCGCCACACCTCTTGATGACGCTGGGCCCAGTGGGAATTTTATCATGAATAGTGTGGATTCTTTTGGTGGATATGGTGGTCCTATGCGCACCACCTATGGGAGGATGTATGGTAGCCTGGACTTTGATGATGTGAGTATTACATCAATGCTTTTATGACCAAAATATATGGAAAATGGCAAATTACATAATTAATTTGTCAGTAATTTGACTGTTTTGTTTTTTGATTTTGGGGATTTAGGCCCTTCGAATGTGTTGGTTCCAATCTTGCTCATAGCTCAGCATCTGATTTGCTGATATTCTTCAGCTTTGTATTTTTGGTGTAAATAGGTTTAAATTTATTTGTCTGTTTGTGCAAGTGTTCATTACGTGGCAACGTATTACTAAAAAGTCAGACCATTGAATGTAGTTGCATGTGTTTAAATTTTCGTTCCATGTAATTTGGTTTTGCAGTGGGGTTATGGAATTGGCAGTGGGAGACCATCAAGAGCAGATTGGAGATATAGGCCATACTAGGAGAGCATATGGTTTTGTTGAAGGCATTGCCTCTGTATCGCTTGCATGAATGTCAACAATATATGGTGCAGGTCTTCTACAATCAATGATTTTAAGTTTCCATCAAGTCCGTGGTTTGGATTTACTCTATCTACTGTAAGCTAGGAAAATACTGGGTTGTTTGAACATTTTATTAACTTGTATCTGGTAGTAGAGCAGATGATGGAAAAATGGGATGGTGTCCGTAAGATCACTTTTCAGGCATGTATTAGTTCGTTATTTATTATAGTACGGCATTAGCTTGTTTCATGCTATGAATCGTTGATTGTGGATTGCCGTGCTGATTTTGTTGATGCATGATGCGGAATAAATTAGTATACTGTTTCTCTGACGTTCTATGCCTGTATAGAAAACTGGTTTAGCCTTTCAGCTATCGTGTATTCGTGTAGTAATTTCTTTGTCAATTTATATAATGTGATTACTATTCTGATCTGGCTCCCCTGCAGGTGGTTCTTCCTGGTAAGTGAGGCAAAACACGAGATTGGAAATGGTTACACCCTTATAATCTGTCTCTTAAAATGTATTGACACTTTTTAAGTTATCTTGCCTTCTGAGATCGGATCCTCCTTGTCGAGTTCACCACTGTGATGTATAACTTAAAATTGCAAAGACGCGAGGGTCTAAAAACCGATCTTTCTATTTGTTTCCTGTTCAAAATCAGTAAGTTCCAAACGCCAGTCACGTGTACTTAGACGTGGTTAATTTTCAGTTAATAAAGTGGTAATTAATTTAATATATCTAGTTCACGAGTTGGGTGAAGATGATAGAATTGTGGAACGAGAGCTTTGAAGTGGTTGAAGGGCGAGAGGCTTAAATTCTTTATTGTATCTTTTTAGAATGAGTGAAGCCTCGTGTTGTTTGAAACTTGAAGGTTCTAGGAATTGTGGTTTGGCTCACATCCTGAATGAATGTACAAGTTCTATACCTGTAATTACTACTGTACAATTCACCTCCGTTCCTGTGGGTTCAGTGGAATTCTATGAACGAAAGTATCATCTGACTTGTAGATAAAGTCAGATCACATCTGCATCAAACCAAAAATGAAAGAATTACCTAATTGTTATTCTCCTAATAATAATATTTACAATATTTCTGCAGTTATTTTTTGTAGTAGGAAATAGTTAAACAAAATCAAGCAAATCAAATCATGTTTTTTTTTTTCCCTTGTTAAAGTATCAATCACCACATTTACAGAAAAGTAAATATTTTCCTTCCTTAAATTTCAGTGGCAATTAACAAAATCAAATCTCAAGTTTATCAACAAAAAAAAAAACAGAAAAAGAGACATGTATGTCAGGACACCAACATTGACATGGGAAAAGGGTAGTGTAACCTTGCTTGGTGATTTTGTCCATACCATGCAGCCAAATAATTTGCCAAGGAGGGTGCATGGCTATTGAGGTATATATTTATTTATCTGGTTTTTTGCCTGTTGATCCCCTCTCAATGAATTATGAGTTTATCACTATTCTTTAATCATCTTCAGAATTAAAGAATAATAAACATTTTTATAATTGCCTTATTCTTTTTGTGCCCTAGTACTACATGACTCATAATTGAAATTGAGTGAATATTCTTGTAACCTAGAAACAATTCAGTCAGGCAATTAGGCAGGTTGCTTTTTTTCCCTTGTTTTAATTATTATGATATTCCACTTCCTACACGAAATTAGCCTGCTGGCAAGGATTATTTATTGTCCTTCTCCATGAAATAAAACAAAATAAGAGCTTTATTATATCCATATCTCAAACTCCACTTTTAATCTGGCTCCTTAGGAATCAGTGTTTGTGACCGTACACAGTAACTTCTCTGAGTTCCGTGAGTCATATCTCAGTTTTGGACTCCTCGTGCTTACTGTTCTAATAACTAAAGAATCAGTTCTTGCCTTTTTCAAGTAATCAGTTACCCTTAACATGTCTGGAAATGTTCTTGTTTCATTAATTTCTGTTAGTGCTCCTACTGCCAATTGTAGGAAGGCTCATTCTCATTTATACTACATGTAATGTTTCTGGTCATCTACCCCTGACATATGACTTCTACTGTATGTTAATTATTATGTCCTTGCTTGAAAATGTGCGTGGTTTACTTAGAATGGTGTTTAAGCATCCAAGCTATCTGCAGGCTGCATTTCGTGTTGAAGTGACAAGGTCTGCTGCAAGAGTGTCTGCGAAAGAAGGGACACAAAATTTCCACCAAACATGACTATGATTCTGTTTAGTTACAGTTCGTATTAAATAGTGCCACTACTTGCATTATTATTTTTAGTACAGGGTGTTCTAAAAGAACTCCAATCATTTAGGGTTCCAACATATTTACACATACTTTTATTTGTGATTTACAAAATGCAAATTGATATTAGAAAAAACAAATTTAATTGTCTCAGATCTCTTTTTAAGTCATACTGTCTTTGATCTGAGGGCTGTATCCACTGGAGGGGCTTAGCAAAGTTAAAATATAAACCAGATCTCTTTTGTTTTTGTGGAAGAGGTAGTGCCTGGCCTGTTATAATTTTGTTGGCAACATTTTCTTACACTATGAGCTAGCGTTGTAAATAACTCTCACATCTGTACTTGGCAAAGAAAGACAGACACTAGCATCTTATCTTTAGATGAGACTTGTCTTTGTTTAATTGCTTTATTTCACTTCTCTTCTATCCATCTTTTTATTTTTCTATGAGGGAGAAGAGGGAACAATCCCAAGTCTGAATATAGGGAAGGGGGTATTATTTTGAGCAGGCTTGGCTGGCTCCATCTTGTGAACTGTGACGGGTGACCAAACATTGTTCATAGGACCCCCATGTTATGTGAAATTACTGAACAAAAAGAGGGGCTGTAAGTTTTTACTCTCTTGCGTGGCTGACCTTAGATCATCCAACAATGTTCTGCTTTGAAACAGAGACATTCTCTGAAACTCAGATTGCTCCCTGTACTTCTCTTAGCTCTCTACCTAGATTTTGGATTCTATTCTGTAATTTAATAATTGCAGGGGACTCGTTAAGCAATTCCCTGAAACATGTAGATTCAACAGGAAAGAAGCAGTGTTATTCTTGGAAAGAAGGTAAAAAGGGATTATTGTGAGGAAGCGGAGAGTGGTTAGTGAAAGCAGTTGAGATGGTGGCTCGTAATTTTATTAGTCAATTGAATAGGCCCTAAGATAGTCACAACTCAAAGCTAGTCATTTATTGGTTCATCAATCAATGATGTTATGATTCATTTATGTGCTTTTAGTGTGTGATGACAACCCACAGACCAAAATAGGGGGAGGATTGATAAGCCAAAGCTGGATCCACAATAATGCATGCAAGATATAGACATATGAAACAACAGACATAGTACCACAATGGTCCAACACGAACATATGCCTTAATGTCACACTATACTTTGGCTCTTCCAATGTTCATTATTGATGTTAAGAGTCCGAAGTCTAAAACCAAGGGATTTTTTGCCTCCGTTTGGTGGACAAAAAGAAGAGCCTTTCAAAGAATGAGAGCGATTCAATGAGGGTCTCTAGGGACAGAATGGGCACCACCTATGAGCCTCCCGGGCAGACAAATGACAGATCAACTTCACCATCACTGTGCCACGCATTTAAAACTTTGAAGATGAGAGATTAGGTGGAGCCTACAGAGGAAGCCCATACTAAATCCATGGGATGGGAGGGCCCATCTGAAATATTTGCCAGGTTCTGGCACGTGGATAGAAAGCAGGAGGCGGTGCCGGTGGGAACGCACATGAAGATCAACGGATTGTGGAGTGGAGGTGGACTGGACGAGCATTTATTGTGTACTTTCTTGAGTTGAGGACTGAGGAGCATTTCCTTTGGCATTTGGTATTCTTCTGCTTGTTCGTTCACAAGGTAAATGGTAATTTTTCATGAATTTGAAGGTTATACTCTACTAGTTTACACAAAAATAAAGGAGTTAGCCGTTAAAGATAATTTACTCTATGCCTGTATGGGTGTTGATGAATT
Source organism: Ceratonia siliqua (assembly GCA_034509205.1). Classification (NCBI taxonomy): domain Eukaryota; kingdom Viridiplantae; phylum Streptophyta; class Magnoliopsida; order Fabales; family Fabaceae; genus Ceratonia; species Ceratonia siliqua. Next base: position 19,271 of record JASKGM010028611.1, on the reverse strand, counting down.
GAAGGACATTTGAATGCAAGTTTGAAATCAAATGGAATGCACCCTTTTGGCCCTACCAATGCCACGCTCCATCCCATGAGCAACTGCGGTAGATGCTCCCCAAATGTTTACAAAATGAGCAAAGACAAAACCAAAATAAAAGCAGAGCCACCAAAAGTACAATTTCACCTTCATTCAATCGATTTCTCATTACCCAACAAAATTACTAAAACCAAAATAAACTAAACGCTTTCCCTCCCTTCTCACAGGAGTAGGGCTACTCTTTTAGAGGAGGGTAGTGCCCCCACATGGGGTCCCACATGTGGGACCTGTCCCCTAACATAGAATTGGCCTAAACTAAAACAACTTAAGGGGCTAACCAAGTCTTTCCTCTCACTACCTTCCAAACTTCCCTTTCTCCTTCACTTTCACTTACCACACTTAGCCCTCAGCTTTTCCCATCCCAAAAATTGCCAATTTTGCATACTCTTTTAAGGCAAAGGTATGATTGTGGTCTCTTAAATTTGTATTCAACTTTTTTTTTTTTGACATTTGGTTTATTTTATCTTTGTACTTAATGTTTAAAATGTGTACCAACTTAACCTCTAAAGATAACACAATTAAATAAATTAATTTTTTTCTAACGTGATAGATAAGATAAAATAATTTGAACACGTGATAACATAAGAGACATGTAAGCTTATGCCACTGTAAACACTATTAATTTTATTTATATTATATATACTAATTAACTAAAAAAAGTTTTATAAATTTTATAAAATATAGTTTTATTAAAAAAATAATAAAAATATTTACGATGACATGGCTGCTGATGTGTATCCTATGTTGTTATGTCCAAAAAAATTTACATTGTCTGTTACATCAATGAAAATTGTGAGTTTATTTAACGGTGTTATCTCTTAGGATTAAGTTGTTGCACTTTTGAAACTCAAAGGATAAAAATGAAACAAATCAAACGTGAGAGATAAAAATAAAATTAAATGCAAATGTAAGGGATTAAAACTATAATTCTGCCTTATTTTAATAATTTCTAAAATATTCAAATTTATTATTGATATATAAAAATTCTTTTAACTATTTCGTAAACATTTAGATATTATTTATAATTAGTCTTATCCGCAAAAATTACCCCAAAAAAATAATCTTTGTCCTTGTATCTCTTAATAAAGCGAGAAATTTTTATCGCTAGTTATTTATGTTAAAAAGTCTCACATCATATATATAAGAAGACTAAATATAAAATATAAGCCTTAACAATCATTTTCTTTACAAGTTAATTTTTAAGAATGGCGTTAAATTATAATTAAAATTTTAAATTTTTTCTTAATATTAGAATCATTTTAAAAAAAATTTAAAAGACTTATTCTCATGATTAAGATAACGATGCATTTAATTATTTTAAAAAAATTAAATATAAAATATAAACATTAACAATATTTTTTTTAAGTTAAACTTCAAAAATAAAGTTAAGTGATTTTTAAAATTCTAAATTTCTTACAATCTGTCTGCAATACCAAAGTCAGTCATACATGGATTTCCTTTTCCAGATTTTAAGAAAGCCGAAGGGAAAAGATTAATATTGTAATAATTAAATAATAATAAAAATATCACTATCTGACTTAGGAATAGCAATAGGAATGGCGCAGGTTCTTAATTAAAAGAAGAGACCCTTTCTCCCACACATTTCCCCCCTTCTCCTTCTCCCTGTTATCACTTTCATTCCTTCGTAGGATTTTCAATCCACCCAGAAAAAGGCATATGAAAGGAATGGCTGGCGATCTCAAAATGATTTTGACAATCTCTGATTGGCGGTGGATGAAAAAATTTAAAACAAAACATCCCAGTTACCAGTTACCAGTTACCACCATACGCACACGTGCACAGTGCAGAGCCAAATGCAAATGCAGCTTAGCATTTCCACATTTCAAGCCAGAATCAAATAATTTGAAATTTATTTAGAATTTGATGTACACGACAACATTAATTATTTATAGACTATTTTTATTTATATATAATATGATAAACATATAATTTTGAATCCTTTGATCTATTTTGCACTTTGTTTGATAGTACAACGGCAGCGTTTCCCCAATTCCTCTGTGTCTACCCTGAAATGCAAACACCGAGGACTTGAAAATACCAAAATAAAATTTGTTTTTAACTGCAAAAGAAATAGAAAAATGTTATGACCCGGAAACTGACTCTGCCAGTTTCCCGATTCTTTCCACTAACTCAGGGGATAGCTTCTTAACTGGTTTCCGTTCCTTCTCCCGTCGAAAATCGAATCCTAAAGCGTCCGATACCTCTTCGGAGCTCCACCCGGCTTTCCGAAGCGAGTCCGAAAACCTATCCGCTTTCAGCAGCAAAGCATCCAGCACCGCTTGATTATCTAACATAACCATCTCTCCTTCGAAGAATCCCGATGCCGATACCTGCACAATTTCGGATATATCCGATTCGCTCCACCCGCCTTCTCTCAAAACCGACCCTATTTGTTCTATGTACTCCTCGACCCATTTTGGGATTTCGGACCGCGGCATCTCAAAAAACCTCTCCGGCGACGAACACGACGACGAAGATGAGTTTCTCCTCCGCCGATCGATAGCAGCGTCACTCCAGAACTCGACCCACCTCGGCGTTCTCCCTCCAGCGATCATACCTGTATCTAGGCTTCTCCTCGATATATTGGTCGACGAACCAGCGGATTTCTCGCTAACGGATCTTTGCTTCTTCAGCAGAGGATCGGATTCGGAGTTCCGGAACAGGGACTCGCGCTCAAAGAAATCTGAGAGATCCAAACCGCAACAGAAGATCCTATTCTCGTCCACAAAAAATATAGGGTTGCCAGCTAGAGAGGGATTACAAGGAATGTAGCAATGGTTGAAGATGGGTACCAAAAGGGGAGCTCTCTTGAGTGCACTCCTAGCAACGCGTAATGCCTTTTCTGGTTCACATGGTCTCGGACCCCATGATTTGGACCAGAGAGTGTTCCTAGCAATTTGGAAAGAAATCGCAGCAATTGGTAGGTCCAGCGAAGAACGAAGATGGAGCCGAGCTCCGGGGGACCGCCAGTCAGGGAATCCGGGGCCGACGGGCAAGCCCGCAGCAAGAACGGCTCGAAGGTCTGGAGGGAATGCGAAGCCAAACTCAGCCTCAGCGCGAGCGAACTCGGCATCAGAGAGACCAGGTTGCACATGTACGCCTGAGTTTCGGAGGTGGGTTATGACCTTATCAGCCAGAGAAGAGAATGAGAGAAGACCGTTACGTACAGGGAGGGAGGAGGAGGCAGTGGCAGGAACAGAGGCCGCTCGGGCGGATAGGCGGCGGAGGCCAGCTATATGAGCCGGGTTCAAACCGGTCATCCTCCGGTCCACGTCGACCATTGTTTTCTAAAGAGGTAGCTGCTTTGGCTTTGAAATTGATCTTATGCTTGTGTCCTTCGTATCTTCTCTGGCTGTGTGCCCTGAAATTATTGTTTTGGCACTTTTGCTCCTTGAGCTTGAGAATCAAAATGAGAAAGATGGAGAGGAGAGAAAAGCTTGGAACTTGGAAGTAGTGGAGTGCTTTTTTTCCTGTGGCATGTGGAGTTAGCTTGGTCATTTATAACAGGTAAGGAATGGAGCCCGCATTGTGATTTTGGTAAATGGGATAAATCTGTAGTTCCCATATTGCCCCTGCCATTATGTGATAATGACCAGCAAAGTTCAAAGTGGGGAGGTGGGGTTTAAGTTTAACCTTGTTAATATGTATACCCCGTTGAAACAGTTGTAACGTAAATGAAAGCATGATAGCTGTTGAGCAACGGCTCATTCAAGAGACAAGTGTTATTTTGTTGGGAGGCTGTCCCTTTATCAACGGGATATTTACCACTCAAAAGCTAACTAACTATTCATGCGGTGCAAATTTCTCTCCCATTAATTCCTTAATCTAATAACAAAAACAAAGACAAAGGCTTCTTCATTGGTGTCTACTGTCTAATCATTCGGTCTGTTTATTGATGTTGAACTTGTGCTTTTGGTGTTTATCAACCAATCTATGGCCCTCCCATAAAGCAACGAGGCATTTGTTTGGCGGGGGATATTAAAGCTAAGCGCACAGCAAAATCATAATGGCACATTGTTGTACTCTAACGTTAACCTGCCTGCCTGCCCCTTCTTTCTCTTTCTAATCTTTATTTCTTTCCGCCTCTTTCTTAAGAAACATGAAGAAAAAGTTAATCAACTAATCATTGGTCATTAGCAATTAGCAGCTCAACCAGGAATGTCTCTCAAATAGAGTGCATAGTTGATTAATTCTACCATTGAATAGCCTCCCATTCATCCCAAGTACCAATATATATCTCCGCACATGATGAAAACAACTAACGAGTTACTATTTGGTGTTGTTAACTTTGATGCTACTAATTCATCTCCAATATTGCTATGCTATTGGGGCCAATACCCAAAACAATAATGAAGCTTAATAGCTAGACATATGTGACAAGTTACAATCACCCAGTGACCCAGTGCACCACCCTCTAGTTAAATCTAAATGTAGTAAAAGGCAATAGGGGGTTGGGGAGCAGTAACCTCAACCTCTCACGTCTCAACACTAACAGATTTTCATACTTTTTGAGGACGGTATTGGTGCAGTCACGTGGGCCTACATTATATCTCCAAAGTTGCCATGACCAATAAATGATCCGACCTAGTAAACAAAAACAAATTACAATAAATGATACCACCAAAGTTTCCCCAATCTTTACTCACCTTAACCCTTACCTTCTTTTGAAATGCTTCCAAGGGATTGACTGTAACTGCTGAATAGAAGTCGAAATATCCAAGTACTAAAAGGTTAGGGGAATCCTACAAAGTACTTTCAAAATTGCAAATTGAGTGTGGAGTAAAACAGGGAGAAGAATTTGGCGCCGCTTAGAAAGGCACCCAGCTTGATAGAAAGCCGGCAGTTGATTTTTTTCTTTTTGTTATTTTTCTTAACGTCTCTTCTTAACCTTGGATGCAAGCACATGGTGGCATCCTACTACAAGCAATTGTAAACATTTGATGGTGGCAACTGGCAACTGTTGTGTCCATACCAGATTACCAGTACTTAATTGTTCTAGTTAAGGGAGCAGCCTCAACCGTTGATTTGACATTAAAGTGATCAGCCCACTGGTCAAACATAGAAAGCTCTCGACAAACTCGTTAGACATTTGCATCTTCTTTTACTAGGAAGAAATTAAGGATAACGGAAGTGTAGGTTAGATTATTAAAGCTTGCACATGCTGGTTCCAGTTAATTTGCCTCAAGGACAAATGCCCTGGCTCGAGTGAATATTATTCGTATAAAGTAATCAATACGTACTATTTACCCTATATAATATAATATAATATAATTTGTGCCTTCATTGGTTTATTTAGAGGGCATTCAGATGTCAAATTGCAGATCAACGGTCACTTTCTGAACTTCAGCACGTGACCCAAACACTGATATTCTCCAAAACTTGATTATACTATTGCTATAAGTTGTCTGAGAGTTTGGCGCAAGAGAAGGATAGTTAAGAAAAGCTTGACTTATTGACTTGTGCATTTATAAAATCAGATATCACGTGAGGGATCGATGCCCTAAAATTTTGATCTTTTTCATGAAACAGAATGGGGTTAATATTAGTGATGATCATTTGGTTGGTGAAGATGGAATGGGTCAACGGCTTTGCGTTGTACATAATCAGATTCTTGTAAGAACCTAGTTTTTAACAGTTTGAACATGAACTTATAATAAAATAATGGCATTGTTATAACTGAAACCCCACCTCCACAGAATCCATTTACCTCATTAGGTAAACTATCCACTTGAACCCATCTTAGTTTGGAAGCAACTTGAACACCACTCATACCCTACGTAAAGAATCTGACTTTGTTGGACTTTTTGGGGGTTTTCATGGCCCATCTTTCACATGCTTTATCAAGAAAGCTCCTCCTTTCAAAGCCACCGTTTCTGTTTTTGTTCTCTTATTGTGTTTTCTTCAGAACAAGACTTTCATATACTTTATATATATATATATATATATATATATATAT
>JASKGM010028611.1:0-13113 GCA_034509205.1 Ceratonia siliqua | reverse complement strand
TATATATATATATATATATATATATATATATTAATTACTGTTTGTGGATCGGGATCCGTATAGAACTTTCAAATATATATATTTGATTAAATTAATGTGACTAACTCCCCAGTTGCGTTTGGCTTGGATGTGGCTGTTGAACAAGTTGCATGGTCTTTTCAACGTTAGTAACGTATAGCACAAAGGTTTGGATTAGATGTGTAGGGCTTTTAAGGAAAGGATGGACCAAGGAGCATGGTCACTAATCACATCGGAAGCTACAAAAGAAGGAAAGGTCAACAATGGTTGTGTGAAAGAGGAACCAGATGGGTTTTCTCCATACGTATAATAGGAAGATAGAAATTTGCTTGTACATGGATTTAGTAGGCAGTGTGGGGGTCCATGTCAAACAAGAAAATCATCTAAATTGATAATGTCTATACATCGCTTGCTTGTCTCTTCTTCAAACCTACTACCAATTTCCTTCTTAATTAGTGATTTGTCAACAAACGAATCCTCTAATTTGTCACTTACATTCCAAAATGGAATTAATGTCCCCCTCTCATTTTCCATCATGTTGGTACTTGATCGATGTTCATCGCAAATTTGGTCAATTGCTCATCATTAACAGATCAATGGAGACATCTAACCACACTGCTGAGTTAGCAGAATTTGGGACCATTTTCGGAGAAAATTGAAAAGATATTTAATTATCATATGACCCATTAGCCTCGCTCATATATTGATTGGGGATTATGTCACAAGTAACATAATTTTTTTCATATATATGATACTCAAATTTATTATAGATAATTTTAAAATATTAAAAAAGGTAATATATTCACTTATTATACGTTACCTTAAAACTTATGTAATAGATTTTAGTACAAGACAAAGACTTTTTTATTTGTCTTGCTTAATTAATTAGATGCCATTGTATAGCATTGAAAATCTTTTCAAAACCTAATTAGGGATTTATTCAGGTGGACAAAATTCCGTACTGTAAAATCTTCTTAGTGGCTTCGAAAATCTAATTATTCAAACACATAAATTAGTTAAACGCAAATTAAAGTCTTATTGTTACTATAATAAATCATTTAAATTATGTAGATCTCCTAATTCCTTTCGAGGATCAGTGTTAGCTTATAGTTACTAGAGGGTGTTAAGGATTTAATCTGAAGTTAATTAAAACTATCAGATAGAGTAAGCGGAATTGAAGAAGATGAACTTGGCTTTTGGCAGTCTATCGTAGCAGTAGCAGTACTGTAATTATCTAATTACTTATTTATTAAAAATGATCAGATAGGGACCTTTAACATAGATTTTTCAATTATCAATCACACTCATCTCAAAACAAAAAAATGACGCCAGAATGATGTGTGTGTGTGAGAAATAGAGAGAGAAGGGAAGAGGGTAATTCAATTCAGCAGAATTTGAATGCAAAAAACAAACTAAGTAACGATTATAACACAAATATTAAAAAAATTTCCTCTCAGTGTTCATTTTTTTATTCATTCATCAAACAAATAACTGAGATCTGCCTTAATTTCTAATATATACCGGCAACCTTCCGTCTCTGCTCTGATTCTCAAAACAAATAAATTATAGGAAGGAGATTTGTATTTATGTTTTAGTTTAACAATATAAGCATGTGATAGTAGATGTATCAGATGTGAGTGCATGCCTAGAAGAATAAAATCATATGTAGGGTAAGGCCGTAAGGGGCTATACCTACCTCTAAATATTATCTTATAACTATTTGATTATATATATTGGAACATAATAAATACATTAATCTGTCCAACAAAAGATGCGTCACACCATGTGCTTCACTTATATAACTTTAAACTAGTTTATTAAATAAATATATATATGTGGGTCAACCTAATTAGGAAGAATTAATCGTCATATAAAAGTCTTTCAGATAATTAGTGAATTGTGTGATTCATTTCTTCATTGTATATACAACCCAAAAAAGGCTTCATCATTTCTAATTGGAAAAAATAAAAGTTCCAAAAGATGCAATCCACTGATGGAGTTTTTCTTAAATAAAAAAAAAAAAACTTTCACCTAGTCCAAGAGAAACGTTAGATACTTTATAGATAGGGGGTAGAGGGTACTAGATGTTGCCTGCCAATTAGACATTCCTTGATGCTAGCTGATATCTAACTATAGCTGCTATGAGATTACAGTTTTAAAGTAGCTAGATTATTGACCCCTCGTGTGAGACTCGGATATTTTTATATTCGATCGAAGGATTTCTTTCTCAAAATAAAGTGGAGAGGGTATCAAGTAAAGACGAGAATAGAAGGCCAAAGGCCAGAGCGATCAATAAGCATCGATCACTTTCACTGAGGAAGATGCGTGGGGTGCTATAAGGACGGAATAAAGTGAAGTTTTAGATGTGAGAGTTTGATAGGTTTTCTTTAAGGTCGAAACTTGATGAAATCCAGTGTGGTTCAAGAAAATCTTAAGAGAGGCAAAAGATGAAAAGAGGGGTCACAAAAAGGAGCATATATATCTATAGCAATTAGCTTTCGGTAATTCATTAGTATTTCCACAGCTTTTGTTAGAGTTCCTCTTTTTGGCCTACAACTATACTCATGGCACTGGTAGAATAGAATCTGTTACTCCAAGTCCACTTGAATATATATTTTTTGCTCACGGCTTCACTGGTCCACAAAATAAAGAGAAGATGGTGCGTGTGTGTGATAAGAGAATTATCAAGATTTTTATGTGTCTTGTCAATTTTAAGCAGTTGAAGAAAACAAGTGCGCTTTCCGGCAGCGCCAAGGGTGACCACAGACCTACTGCTTTACGCCTTCTCCTTCTCCTATATCATAGCAGATTTCCTATCTTAACTAAAAAGTTTACTCTAATTCACTTTCTTTTCTAAAAACAAGTTGGCTTGAACAAGCTAAGTTTGTGACTGGCTATACACAGAAAATCAAGAGATCATATCTCATGGCAGTGGAATCTGGAAGCAGACAAGGTGCTTTCAATTTTGTCTTTAAAGAGAGCGTTATATTTTTGTGCTTTTTCACTCTCTCCTTTGGTTTTCCTTTATTTCACCCGCTGTCAAATCCAATCCAACATTATAATCAATATCACAGGTTATTTGGTCAAAAGCAAATTGCACGGCTATAACATATCCAGAACTCAATTGGAATAATGGCTAAAACTGATGAGACAAAGCATACACTGACATAAAGCATCAATTATTTTCAAATGTTATTGGTTTTCATCAGATACTAAATCTTTCATAAAATATCAACTATCCAGTTATTTGGTCAAAAACAATTTTAATAACCCCAGTATGTCATTGGCTTTAACAAATGCTTTAATGGTTTTGATTTATTGAAACGCTGCAAGCCTGCAACAGACAATAATATAAAGTACAGAAAATGAGAAGAAAATTATATGGCTATGGGAAAGCCATTCGAATTCGAGTAGGATTTATGTTCAAACTTCAAACGGATCAAAAGAAGAGACAATCACCTCACATCCATGTCTCCAACCCTGTCACAACTAAAATCTTAAACCACACCACCTTTACCATCTTTCCCTTTAGATTGTCTGAGACTCCAAGCAACCAACTTTAGAACATAGACAAGCCAAAGCTCAGTAATTTGATCTAAATCATTTGCCAAATTTTGAAAACTTGCTTGATTCGGATCCCACAGAAAAACACGGACCTCATGACTTTTGGTTTCTCTGCTGGGGTTTGCTTTTGTGTTAGAGACTATCAAATTTCTGCTTGCATCATACATATATAGACAATGAGTATGGTTTCATTAACTGCTGAGTGGGCAGTGGGGTCAACTGCAAAGTTTGGCTCTTCACGTTATCTTACTGGGATGACCGTTCTTCACATTGATTTCCAGTAACTCCCTCCCACCTGTGAAGTTAGCACATGATGTCTGTTTCACTTCTGCAAACTTGAACCAAAATCTGCTTCCCCTTTCTTGCAATCCGTAAATTAAAAACCTTCGGTGCTTAGTACTTGATATATCATTAGATCTCAAATTTTAATATAATAAATTATTTGATGAAAGGATTTGGGAATGTGCAACAATTAAAAGTGGTGCCAAATATCGGGGAGTGGAGAAACAAATCTCTCTTTGATGAATGGATTTATCTAATCCTTGCAGGTAAATCCTCATCTTTGTTAAGGTATTGAGCTGGCTAAGGCTAATGGTTCAAAGATTGGTGTTCAAGTTTGCTGGGAACCACCACCAAGTGATTGGATCAAAGTAAACACTGATGGGACTTCTAGAGGAAACCCGGGACAGGCAAGGGTTGGAGGAATCATAGGGAGTCCAATGGGAGAGTGGATTATGGGGTTTACCAGAAATTTGGGCTACTGCACAACTTCTACAGCAGAATTGCGAGGGCGTTGGAAGGACATAATTTGGCTTGGGTTGCAGGATATAAACTTGTCCAGCTTGAATGTGATTTACATGTGCTAGTGCAAACAATGGAAAAAGCTAACATCTCAGATTCAAGAGGTTAAGACCATCTTTTGAGAAAACTCGAAGATATGTTGTAGCGAGATTGGATTGTTGAAGTCAGACATGTCTACCGTGAAGCCAACAAATGTGCTGATTGGCCGGCTTCTTTTGGGATGGATCTTTAACCAGGAACTCAGACTTCGCTCAATACACCCAGCGACCTGGAATTTCTTTCACTTGCTGATTTCTAAAGGTCTAAATGACCCGCCTTGATCGTGTGAAGCTTTTTATTATTACTTTTTTTGCTGTCTTGTTTTATGAGCCTTTGGGCTCCTTTCTTTCACCAAAAGAAATAAATTAAACTGTCAAAATAGAATGAAACAAAAAACAAGAAAATCCAACGGTTGAATTTGTGGTACGACGAATTGTTTCCAGCAAATTTGCAAGTAAGCCTATTCGGCACTATTTGTGCCTTGTACGACTCATGGTCCACTCTTCATCTGACCAACGTTAGCAACCACCCATGACCGTGGCTACAAGTTAAATACAGACGCCAATGTCCATAGCACTGTTGGGTGGATAATGCGGATTTGGTGGTGTCATTCAAGATGAGGAAGGGGGTTATACTTGCTATGACCACATGTGAGTGAGACAATCTGGAACAATTAATTACTGAAGCCATGGATCTGTGGTCCAGACTGTTTTGATTTTATTGTGGAGTCTGACAATGCCCAAGATAACTTGGAACTTTTAAGGACGATGCATGTTATTTTGGTCAAATCACGAGATTGCTTAGGAAATCCTAGTACAGGAGAGTGTTGTTACATCATGTTAGGCTCAATGAGAATAAAGTTACTCATGCAATAGGTTTGTCAGCTTACCGTGCATCCAACGCTGGTTAGAGGATGCTGCCTCATACCATCTTTAACCTGTCTTAAATAGATGTTGTTTTTCATCTTAATGAAAGCTTTCTTTCACTGTTGGGAAAAACAAACAAAACACAACACAAAATCTACGGCAACTACAGCACCACACCTCAACTGGGCACACAAGCAACTGTTTCACTAGAAAACCCTTGGGAACAGTAAAATCCATACATAATAAATTACAATGATAAACCTCCCCCTTCCCCTCTCCATGGGTACAATTTTCCATCAGTGCCTTGAACGATTTCTTATCCTGAAATGAAAGCTTTTTGAATCGGTCTTCATGATTCAGAAGGGGATGGATCATAAATTTCAAAACACAGGCAAATGAAAACCAAAGCCATTACCTGGGAGAATGGGAACAAGAACGAGAGCAAGAGTGAGCACGGGAGCGGGAACGAGACCAAGAACTAGAGTAATATCTTCTGGAACTCCTGCTTCTACTTTGACTTCTACTACGCCTGTATCTTCTGCGGTACCATAAGGGAAAAACAGACCCCATAATTATACGGTTGGAAGGGGAGCACCGTCTCAGAAGTCTATAACATCTTAAACCCATTGTATTATGTCAGAGACATCTATATAAATCCCCTAACATATACAGTGGCACACCTACATTTGGGAAGTTTTGAAATGCATAAACAATAAGATGAGTATATTAATAAAAAGGTAATGCACATAGAAAGAGGGAGATGAATTAGGAAAGCAGCATTTTCAACTATGTAAACCATAGATCATAAAATTGTCAACAAGTCAGCTACTGCAACTAACAAAAAGAAACTGCTGTTCCGCCTTCAGGAATGTTGGAATACAAGGATGTCATGGCCCACAAAAAAAATCAGAATCATAGATATCAACTAGAGGCAAATTTGGCTACAACGAAGAAATTCTCTTATGCTGAACTACAAGCAAACTTCCACTTCATCAAACCAAATGTACTCGTGATGAATTACCTTGGAGAGGAATCGCTGTAGCTCCTGCTGCAGCTCCGATGTCTACACCGACTCAGTCCGCTTGTTTCAGCAAGCTTTTTAAGCCTCTGCTGCTCCTGTTCCCTTTTCTTGGCTAGTTCTGATGCAGTATCCTTTTTAACTGTACAGGCAATAAGTTATACAGACATATACATCAGGAACTGATGAATCCACACAAACGCTGCTAGCCCAACTCCTGAAAAAAATTAGTACAAGAAATACTTTTGCATACATATGGGAAGACATTGAAGAGTTAATTGATCTGTAATATGACTAAGATAATTTATTTAAATGGACATACTTTGCTTGTTTAGTTGCCTGTTCATGATCCTTTTAAGTCTTTCTTGAGGAGTTTCTTTCTTCTCCCCTTGTTGCTGTTTTAAGCGGCCTCCAGAACCACTTGCCTTACTTAATTTTGCCAATGATGAAGATGTGCTGTTATAAAGAGAACCAAAAAAAAATTAGAAGCAACAAAAAGATAACAGCAACAATTGGATGGGGTGGGGGGGGGGGGGGAGGAGAGAAATTCCAACAACTCAGGTTTACAAAGCTTAGCAAAAAAATGATGAAAAAGTCCCTTCAAATTTATGACGACATCTAGTTAAAAATGAAAAACAGAAGATATTCTCAAACTAAAAATTGTTACCTGACTGATGGCTTCGACACTTTAGCGCCCTTATCAATAGATACACCTGAAGCAGGATCGACATGCAATGCCTCAAGTATGTGACCAGATGATGGCCTGCAGGATAGTAGAGGCATCAGATAAAACTTGCAATATTTCCAAGCAACTCAGAGGTAGCTATGCAAAATTCATTTCAGGGAACAATGAGCTTCAAAAAGGAACTCCCTCCTTATCTTGGCAGTTATCCAGACAATCCTAGTCCTGATCTATTCTAAACCACAAAAAATTGCCTCAGGCAACAATATGGGCGACATGCTGCAGGAGAGAAAAGACTGTCCAATCTATCTTGGCAAGAATTAAAGGTCCAGTGCTCCGACCGGTTTAACATATCAACTTGAGATGGATGAGATGGTGGAGGAGAAAATCCTTGGAGCTTGGGTTCATCTGCCTCTCCAGAGCCACCAAATTCAGTAATGTATTCTATTTTAGGAGTCCTTGGTTTGCTTTGGTGAACATCATCAGAATGCCTGCTACAAGAATATCGCCTTGAGTATGATGGCGAGTAGGACCGTGATCTGGATCTTGACCTTCAAAGCAAAATTAAAATAAAATACCTAATAAAATTTTCTTCATGGGAAGTACTGTGGAAAGTAAATAACATTAATAAAACCTCCCAGAGAGACCTAAAAAAGTAGGGCTATACCTTCTAGAACGAGAATAGGCTTCATAAGTTGGACTTCGTCTTGGTTCCCTGCACACATCAATTGAGGTGCATCATTAGCACTGGTATAAAAGCATAACCAGTCATGCCATTTGCCAGTAGGAGCATAATTTCATATTTTCTTCACTCAATCTGAAAGAAGAAAATCTCAATATTCTCTACCGGTAAGGATCATGATGCAGCACATGAGTTCCAGAAATCCGTGCAGCTTCTCTCTCTCTTTCTCCCTTTCAATATGAGAAGCCTTCCTTCTTTCCTTACGACTCAGCTTCCTCTACAAAATTTATAAATATTATCCATAAACATCTCTAGAGTCTTCTTGAAATATTAACAACCCCAAGACTATACTACTGTGAACTGCGAACTTACAATTGCAGGATCACCTTTGATAACCTCCTTTTACCTTTTTTCTTCCTCCTTAGCTTTCTTATCCATATAAACAAGCCAACCATACCTTTTAACCGAATATTCTTTTGCAATTATTTCCATTTCTTCATCGTTGCTATCATCACTGTTCAAGTCTTCATCATCATCGTTATCATCATCATCTGAAATATGGGATTCTTCTTTTCCATTTCCTTCATAAGAAAACCCCACCTGCGAGTAAGAACCTTTGCTTGCAGGAGGCTGTGAGTGTGACAAATGAGATCTACAAGTGTGCATGAAAAGAAAACAACATAAGATTATCTCTTATGTGATGTCCCAATAACATATTATATAAGGTTGAAGATGATAGTCATTGGTATATGCTACAAGTATGAAAATTTGCCACATTTGCAAAGCTAGAGATAAATAATGTTAGATGAAAAACAGAAAATAAACTACAGTTATAAATGGCAAAGTCAACCCATAGTTTAACTGACTACTCCTTACAAACCGAATGCGAACCAGTAATTTAACCTGCAAAGTCAGTTTTCTTCCTTACAAACTATAGTTCTCTTTATCTGTCAGCAAAGTATCCTAAGTCATCAGGTAACATAAGAGGGTGTATATCCACAGCTATTTTCATTAAAGTCTAAAGGCAACTCCAAATCCTTGTGCAGAATTACTGCTTGCTAAGAATTTAGTTTAAGAAAAATGAAACACACTATATTACACAAACACTATAAGTTTTAAGTTAATCTTAATAAGATCAAATAGGAAGAGAGAAACAAACAGTGGGATCCATACTAAGATAAATCTCTGAAAACAATATTTAATAACACAATCATCATTTCTACGGAAACACAATATTGTCAGCATATGTTGCTCGATCATCTTATACTGTGTTAAGAACCACAGGAATAAACTCTTAAGCTTGTAAACTATGTTTACGCATGTATTACAATACCATTGCTGCTCCTCTCAGAGATAACATGAAATGACAGAACAAGTGTAATAAGAATGAAAGAAAAATCTTATCTAACCTATCCAATGCAGTAGCTTTGGCCTCAATCTTTTGATTAACATGTTGCAAGGCCTCCTCATAGGTAACTGTTAACACAAAAACTAAGTTTGTATTGTCAACTTCAAATTAACCCGTAGCCACTACAATGACTTCAAAACCAAAGAACCTTTTGTCTTCTATTGCTTTATCACATAAAAAATATTGAGTGCAAAGAAAAAGAAAAGAAAATGTAGCGAAAACAAGAATAATCAAGTAGTCAAAGGTTTTTAAACCAAACACATTGTCAAGAAATAAAAAAGTACCGACATCCTCTATGCCGATGCTTTATTAAATCCCGATAACGCTCAAAATTAACAAACTCTTCTAATTCTTCTTCTTCTTCTGACTTTTCCTGGACACGCCAGAATCCAGTATCCCGAATCTAATCAAGCAGTGCACGCCCATCAAATCTGCTCAGACACAGGATTGTGTGTCATATATATACATATATATACAATTACTAACATTTTTTTCTGCCAGAAGTAACAATAATAATAGAAAAAGTATGTACCTGTCAATCAAAATATCCTGTTTCCCATTCCAAGGTATCCTGAGACAAATAAATCATCAGTTCAACTATAAATAAAGAACAGGATTCGTGAAAATTAATTCAGAGGATAGAGGAGACATGAGATCTTTCACAGGATAACAAAAGGGATATGTGTGTATATATTATGACAGTCCAATCACAGTTCCTAATTGGCGGGTAGAAATTGAGGATGCGAATGTTGAATAAAAGAGAATTAGAAAGTGGGGAAGAGAAGACTAACAGGCCCTGCTGATCCTGGGTGGCTTGGTAGAGGCCATCGTCTCGATAGATTCGGCAACGAATGCCAGCGAGCAGAATTGATTGTTGAGGATCACCTCGCCTCTTTGCCAATAAACAGCTCGCCTCTGAGCTCTTTTTCGAGCGGCGTCCATCGTGTCGTGCACCTTCCTCACATCTTCAAGGATGAATGGAAACCCTAATCTTTGTTTTCTTTATTCTTCCCCTGATTCCACAGTAACCTAATGGGATGCCACTCAGCCACTGCACTGCGAAATGCTTCTTCTTTCGTGGCCCTCACTCCTCTCCTACCAAACTTACCACTCCACTTGCCCTTGTATCCGTATCTTACTAGCTACGGTTACGACCTAATCATAGACATATAAATACGGTTAATTTACTTAATAATTCCTTTAATTTCAATTTAATTAAATAAGTCAATGTCATTAAATTAATTCAATAAATGAATTAAAAATACAAGTAATTAACTTACTATAAAATTTTGACACAACCCAAAATATAAAGTGGCGTTGGATCCATGTGGGATCAAAATTAGAAGCCCATAGTTTTTGAACATGATTATTGTGTGACAGAGAAGCGGTGTCGGAGGACCAGTGAAGTTGAGATGTTTGTTTGGAATAGTTTTTTATTTTTTTAATTTATTATTTTTTAAAATAATAATAAAAATAATTTTATAAAATAAAAAATTTATTTAAATAAAAATATTTTTTAACAGTTATTTTTTTTATTTTTTTAAAATATATAAAAAATAACTCAAAACATAAAAAAATTATTTTTTATTTTTTAATTATTATTTTTTAAAATAATTTTTAAAAATAATAAAAATAGTTATTCAAACAAACTTTTTTATTTTCATAAAACAAAAAAATAATTTTAAAAAGAGTATTCAAACAAGCCATCATATTAGATGAAGCTATACCAAATTACCTCCTCAGGTCCTCTTTGGGCTTCACAAAAAATGCATCGGGTTCGGATTAGCCTGTTTTTGACCATGCAACTTGTATAAAATTTTAAGGCAAGTTTAATTGAAAAAATTAATAAAATACATTATAAAAATTAATCCAAATATATTTTAAATTAATCAAAAATAAGTATATCAACAAAAATAAAATAACAAATTTTTGTTTCGAGATATTGTTTCGGTTACTCTATAAATGAAAACATTTCAAAAATTTTTAAAAATTTCGTAGAAATAAAAGATTTTTGAAGAAATGTTTTAAATAATTTTAAATAAAATTTTTTTAATATTAAAGGATTTTAATATAATAATAATAATATAGATATATAAAATTAGATAATATAGTGTTGAATAATTATATTCTCATTCAAATAATATTATTGTAATTAATATTCATAAATTTTGATAACATTTGACATATATAAAACTTAATTTAAATTATATATTATACTCAAAGTCTCAAATTACATATTAAAACTAACAAAAATATTAAAAAATCTGAATCAATTAACAGTAGAATGTCTATATCCTAATATCAATCATTCTATTTTTTTTGTCCAAAAAAAATAATTCTATCTATAATTTATCCCAATTAAATTCTATCTATGAAATATTACTATAACTTACCTAACATTAATATTATATTAAATTAAAATAAGCATTAATTAAACAGTATCAATATCTCATAATTAAATGATTTATACACACAAAAAAGATATTATTTTAGTAGTTTTCATATTTAATTTTTTATTTGTACCAATTTTTATATTAAACAAATAATGAAAATAAGGGTACTACTTTTTTTTACTAATTATTATAATACACGTAAATGAATTCTTAAAATACAAAAAATTAACATGATGAATGCAATAAACTTTTTTTTCATTTAAATATGCAAAATATAAGATATTGAGAGAAAATAATTTCTTTACACAAATTTAGTATGATAGTATCATATCAAAATTAGCATCTATTTATGTATTTAAATAAATGTACAAAAATTAATGATTGTAAAAACGTAATGATACAACATTAAATTAATTATATAATTATATACATTAAATATATATAATATTAATTTATATATAGACAAAATATTGCTTTACTATATATATATTATATATAAATAATATCAACTAATTTTAATATAAAATATTAATATTAATAAACAAATAAAAATGAGCATTTATATATATTTTCATCATTTAGTAGAGAAATATAATTATTTGACAATTTGTGTCTGGATATTCAGAACCTCACGAGAGTCGAGGCGAGTATTCTTCAGTCTTCTTCGAAATTCCAGAACCTCTCATCCCAATCTTTCTTTATTGCTTTGTCCTCTCTAAGTGAAGTCTCTGGTCTATGCTCCTCAACTTGCATGGTTGTTCCAACTTCAAGCCTCCAATGCTCCTTGCTCGGTTGCTCCTTGGATCTGCAGATGAGGTTCAGTGCTTGGATCTACAGAGTGCTGGGCTTTGCAGGGACTCAAATGAAATATCACCAATTTTTGGAGCTCCAGAAGGTTGGTTTTTTAATTTCACTTGAGAAGGTTCTTATGTCCTGATTTGGGGAAAGGGTTGCCGGAAATCTCTTCATTTTGTTTTAGTCTTCTTAGTTCTTAGATTGTGTACCAGTTTGGTTTTAATGCTTCGAAACACAACAAAATATTGAGTTTTCACTTTTCCTTCGAAAACACCGACTTGTTGATGTTTCGACCGAAACTTGGGATTTTTGAAAAGTATAAGCAGTGTAGTTTCGGTATTGCACGAAACTGAAATATTTCGTGCGTTTCGACCAAAACGACACGACATTTTGTTCCTTGGTATCTATAATAAATAATAAGTATAAATAAAAAAATAATAATAATATCATAAAATCATCCTAATTTAATAAATTAAAACATCTATTAAGTGTCATTTTTAATAATGTTATTAAATTTTTTTTAAATATTGTATATATTTAGTCTTTTAAATTAATATTATTTTCATAATAATCTTTACAATATTATAACACATTTATATATTATTTAGAACACACAAAATTAAAAAATTACTAAAAAATAAAAGTTCAGGCGGGAGGGTTAAACCCGACCCAAGGAGAATTAAGCCGAATTATGTATAATTAAATTTAAATCTTACAAATCAAAACTCTAACCCTATCCAAATCCTATAAAAACAAACCAACTCATTGTACTCAAAATTAATAGTCGTAATTACCCCTCTTTCACTTTACCTTTTAAGTTTTGTTATGTTACTCATGAAGTAATAAT